>PVJD01003946.1:0-149597 GCA_004026545.1 Mormoops blainvillei | reverse complement strand
CCTGGGGCCCCTTCCTTCTAGACCAGGAACCCGGGGCCTCAGAATTCCTTGCCCCCAAAGCCTGTCATCAGAGCTGATGGGCTTTTCCCCCAGGGCTTGTCTTTCTGGGGGCTGAGCCTGCTGCCGGTGTGTCCTCATAGACCTGAGAGGTGACTGCAGCTGGGGAAGTGGTAGATGAAGTTAGGACGAGGCAGCTGACGTGTCTACATGTGCATGTGTGTGGCTGCCAAGTTCCGGTGAAATGAACTTATGCACACACACACACATACACAGATAGATACTGATAAACCATATATATATATATATATAGTGATATAATATATATATATCCTTGCAGTTCTCAGTTTTTGCCTCATGAGTTTTGATTCTCTGTTCAAAGATGTTAAAGATTATGATGTCTCTTTGGATCACTGACCCATTTATCACTATGTAATGCCCCTCTTGTGTGAAGGATTGGTATTCTTTCTTTAAATATTCAACAAAATTCACCGGTAAAACCATTTTCCTTCTTTATAGAAAGATTTAAAAGTTATTAATTCAATTTCTTTACCTGTTACAGGTCTATTCATGTTTCTATTTCTTCTTGAGTCAGTTTTGGTAATTTGTCTTTTTAGAAATTTATCTATTTCATCTAAGTTGTACAACTTATTGGTATGGAGTTGTTTATGTATACATACTTATAATCCTTTTAATTGCCATACATTTTTCATATAGTTGGAATCATACAGTATGTAGCCTTTTCAGATTGGCTTCTTTCACTTAGTAATATGCATCTAAGGTTCCTCTATGTCCCTCTGTTTTTGGCAATGTATGTTTTCTTTCTTAATTTCTTGATCAGTCTTCCTAAAGGGTTGTCAATTTTGTTGACCTTTTTAAAGATCCAACTTGTGGTTCCACTGATCTATTGTTTTTCTGTTTTCTCTTTCACTGATATCTACTCGAATCTTTATTTTTTCCACTCCTTCTCTTGCTTTGGATTTAATTTACTTGTTATTATCTGGATTTTTAAGGTGGAATTTCAGGTTATTGATCTGAACCCTTCTTTCCTCTTTTCTGCAACAGGTGTTTATAGCTATGAATTTCACTCTAAGCATAATTTTAGCTGTACTCCATACATTTTGAAATTTTGTATTTGATTTTCACTCATTTCAAAATATTTTAAAATGTCTCTTGTAATTGATATCTTCTTTGACACAGAGTTTTTAGAATGTATTCTTTTATTTCCAAATATTTTGAGGTTTCTCTGATTCATTTTTTACTGGGGATCTTAATTCTATGTGTCAGAGAACTTACTTGGTTTAGTTCCAGTCTTTTACAGTCTATTGAGATTTGTTTTGTGGTCCAGCAATGGTTTATTCAGTTTAAAGCATTAAAAATTGTTTTTACCCTTACCTGAAGACATTTTTCATTGCTTTTAGAGAAATGGAAGAAAGAGAGTAAGGGAGAGAGAAAAACATGGGTGTGAGAGAAACATCAACTGGTGGCCTCCCGCACACACCTGGACCAGGGACCATACACGCCTAGACCAGGGATCAAGCCCGTAACCTAAGTACATGCCCTCGCTGGGAATCAAACCTGCCACCTTTTGGCTACAGGATGACAGTCCAACCAACTGAGCCACACCACAGGGTTTAGTTTAAAGCATTTTTAATATTAATTTTTATTTTTTATTAAACTTTTTTATTGTGATATAATTCACATAATGTAAAATTTACTCTTTTAATTTACACAATTCTCTGATTTTTAGTGTATTCACAAGGCCGTGTAACTATCACTATAATCTAATCGCAAAACATTTTCGTAACCTCCCTAAAACAGCAGTATCCATTGGTCGTTCCTATTGCTCTTCCCTTAAGCCCCAGGTAGCCACTGGTCTACTTTGTCTCTATGGATTTGCTTATTTGGAACATGTCATAGTTGGAACATAAAATATAAGGCCTTTTGTGTCTGGCTTACTTCACTTAGCATAATGTTTTCAAGGTTCATCCATGTGGTGGACTTCATTCCTTTCTGGACTGAATAATATTCCATTATGAGGACTTACCTCATTTTGCTTATCCCCTCATCAGCTGATGGACATTTACGTTGTTTCCACTTTTGGGCTATTATGAATACTGCTGTTATGAACATGTGTGTATAAGTTTTTGTGTGGTGTTCATTTTTAAGCAGTATATTGTCCCTAGGCTATGAGCTAAGTACCTGTCCACTCAGGAAACTGGAGGCTGGAGAGCGTGTTTTTGTCTGACTTTCTGTGTGTGGGAACAACCAAAGTTCCTGGATGTTTACAAAGAGTCTTTGGGTTTAAGAAGCAGCCAGAAGGGCTGAGTCAACTGTTAATATCTTAACTCTACCCTACATGCTTCAACTCTCCTGGCTCCATGCCTCACCTTCTGTCTGAACCGCAGTGTAAGTGAGCCCTGCAGGGTGGGAAACGGACCATGACGTTCGTGCCCAAAGAAGCCAGTGCACACATACACACAATGTATATTTCTACTATGCTTTCTGGATAAAAGGAAAAGTGATATGTATCATTTTGAGATTGGAGAAAAGCAATGGTAAAAATCCTGCTCTCAAGTTAGTGGGGGGAAAAAATCATCCATCAATCAGTGGATGTGATGATGCCCAAATGTTACTTTGGTTAGAAAAATAATCCCACATAAACTCCCACTTTTCTCTCCTTTGGTCCTAAAACTTTCATCACTACACTACAGGGCATCTGTGGACAAACGCATGTGGTGAGCCAGGCAGCTGTTCACCAGTGTCCTCTAGTTTTATTCCTAGTAATCCATCCAGTTTTGGCCTTCCTCTGAGGCTGTGAATTCCCACCGCCTATCACTTGGCCCTAAAATGGCTGTGAGAATTCTTCCTGCCCAGTCTTCATTCTAAAAATGAATCTGAACACTCTTTGTTACCTAATAAGGCAGAGCTAGACAATGTTTTCTTGCACCTCTGTTATCTCATTCTGGATAAAGGTAGTGAGGTGAGTTGGAAATAAATATAGAAAACCAAAGGGTAAAAAATGTTCACCAAGAATAAGGGAAATCTGATACAGGGTAAGAGACAGAGATACAGTATTTCACTGAAAGTTTGCCTGATCTCGGAAACAAAACTGCATGTGACATATTCAGGTATATAAGACAAGAGATTGTGTACCTGCTTGTTGAAATATCCTCAAACGGGTAGAGAAGCTCTCCATTGTTGCAGATTTCACAGATGAACCCCTTCTGGCTGCAAAGGCTGCAGCTGTACACGTGTGAGGTGGCAAATTTAATGACCTTGCCCAGGAATGGAGCCAGCTTTCCCTCTATTACCTGCAGAAAGAGAAGTGCGACAGGGAAGCAAGTCATTGAGAACAGAAATCTTGCAGATGAGGAGAACTGGAATTCCTTTCCTTTACGCAACAGGAAAACCTCTAATTATAATTTCTCAGCAACTCTGAGAAAGAAAAGACATAGTATTTTCACTCCAAAAGAACCCTTTGGTTTAAACCACTGGAGGTTGGAAAATGATGTTGAAACTTCTTTTGTATTCTTCTTTCTTTGTAGTGTGGTGTAGGGGATTGAAGGCCAACAAATGGGGAGCCCTACTTATATAGACCAACTTCACAGTTACGGTGTGGCATAAGAGGAATGTGGTGGAGTTCCCAAAATAGACTGAAAACACGCAGGGTAAATATGAATGTAGAACTTCATGTTGTAAATTCAATAATACTCTTTTTCTGATGAGTTAATAGGATAGTTTTTCCACTATCTCCCCCAAGAACACCTAACAAATGTGGAAAAACTGCTGACAAGTATACTAATATAAAAGGTCACAAATTTGGCAGCCTGAGGGTCATATGTAGCCTGAAGATTAAAAAAAACGTCTTAGCATTTTAAAAAAATGAGCCAATTTAATAATTGGGAGATTTCACATAAAAATCCAGATTTGGGGGTTTCTTTTGAAAAAATCCTTACATCTAGCAGAACTAGGCGTGAACTCTAACACGCGATGTTACTGGCTGCAAAGGGGCAGCATGCCCCCACTGGGGCATGCGCTCTGCTGTTCACAGTTGTCCCCACTAGGCCCCAGTGTCTTACGTCTGCCTACCTTCCACAGTTACCTCGCCTGTTGGCCCGCAAATACCCCGGAGTCTGGAACCAACGGTTAGTTGGATCTCTTCTCACTTAACTAATACTGCATGGGCTTCAAAGAGTCTAGCAGTTCATTTATTAACGAGACAAAACCTGCCTTTATTTCTATTAGTGCAAATGTATACACATGCTGATTTTGATACAAGAAAAAAAAGATGGAATTTAATTTGGAAATAACTGGAAATAATTAGAAATAGATGGACACTTTCAAATGAGTACATAGTTTAAATGAAAATTTTACATAAAAATAACATCTGAGGGCAATGTAAATCATACCTAAAGAGAAATTACAATGCCAAGGAGAATAAATCAGTAGTAACTGACATTACCAAAATAAAAGACTGCAAAGAATGTAATACTGTATTTTGCAAAAAAATGAAGCTGTGAATAATACTGGAGATAAAAACTAAAGTGGTTTTAAAGATGATAGCATAATCTCACAATGGTTTCAAAATCAATATAACGATAGTGAACTCTAGGGAAGGGAACAAGTTGGAAAGGCAGGTCTTTCACTTTGTATACAAAATGCATTTTTGCATTTTTGCATTTTTAAGACAATGTATATTATTTTTGCATCAAGATGCAGAAAGTGAAGGCAGGTCTTTCACTTTGTATACAAAATGCATTTTTGCATTTTTGCATTTTTAAGACAATGTATATTATTTTTGCATCAAGATGCAGAAAGTGAAGGCAGGTCTTTCACTTTGTATACAAAATGCATTTTTGCATTTTTGCATTTTTAAGACAATGTATATTATTTTTGCATCAAGATGCAGAAAGTGAACAGAAAAATCAGGTTTACTACTTTATAAGAATGGATTTGTTTTTCTTAATAAAGATGGTAGAAATTATGCTGGCTGTTTTTTAGTCAAACAAATCCATTTCCCACCATTCTTTAACTTATTTTCCTCTCTATTACCTTCAGAAAGTCATTGATAGAGCTCTTTTTATTTTTCCTTTCTCAAGGACCATTAACTTCGATAAACCCCAGTGAAGCATACTCCTAATACCAACACATGATACACTTTCTAAGAAATAACCACTACCAAATCATATACCCAGCCACCAGTAAACACTTTCCAATGCGTCATAGGGTTATTTCTAAATTGTGGTAACAATATTTCAGTTCTATTTGGTTTTACTTACATTACTCTTTCCTAAACAACCAAGGTTAATGACACATTTAAAGAGAGGCACAAACTATAGTCCATCCATTCAGGGGAAAACATCAGGATATAGAACAGCTCTGGAAACCAGGTGAGTGAAGGTTGTTTGCAGGAACTGAGAATGAGAAGACCTTGAGGAAGACCTGAGAGTTATCAGCTAGCATCTAAAGGAGCAGAATGGGCATCTTGGGCAGAAAGCTTTGCCCTGTCTAGATGATTTCCTTGAGACAAAGGGTATGAATATCTTGAAGCGTTTTGAAATATTTCATCAAACTTACACTGCCAACAATGTGCATTTATTCCTTTCTAGGGATTTTAATAAGCTTCAAAGAGTTAATTTGGGGACTGATATCTTTACAATATTTAGTCTCCCTATCAAAGAACTTGATCTCCATTTCTTTTAAAATTATATTTTATTGATAATGATATTACAGTTGTCCCAATTTTCCCCTTTTGCCACCCTCCACTCAGTTACCTCCACTCCCTGGGGCAATCCCCTCACCATTGTTCATGTCCATGGGTCATGTGTATAAGTTTTTTGGATACTCCATTTCCTATATTGTGCTTTACATCCTCATGGCTATTCTGTAACAACCTATTAGTACTTCTTAATCCCCTGACCTCTGCACCCGTTCCCCTACACCTCCCTACCATTTGGCAACCATGAAAACATTCTCCGTATCTGCGATTCTGTCTCTGTTCTTCCTGTGTGCTTAGATTGTTTTTTTAGATTCAATTTTTTTAATTAATTAATTTTTTAGAGAGCAGGGAAGGGAGGGAGAAACAGAGGGGGAGAAACATGGATGTGCAAGAGAAACATCGATCAGTTGCCTCTCACTTACCCCAAACTGGGGACCTGGCCTGCAACCCAGGCATGTGCCCTGACCTAGAATCCAACTGGCGACCCTTCAGTTTGCAGGTCGGTGTTCCACCCACTGAGCCACGCCAGCCAGGGCTAGACTCAATTGTTGGTAGATATATATTTATTGCCATTTTATTGTTCATAGTTTTTATGTTCTTTTTCTTAAATCTCCATTTTATTAAATCTTCATTTATTATTGCTTAACAAAAATTTCTTTTCTTCCCTCATACAAGCCATTCACATTTATTATATCTAGGTTATGTCAAAGTTGAACTTCAGTATAACTCTTTTTTTCTTACTAGCTATTGCTGGTATATTAGAATATATTGACTTTTGTGTACATCTAACATATGACTGTATCTTACCAAATTTTCAGGAATGCAAATCATTTTTAGGTGATTCTTTTGGGTTTTCTGAAAGTAATAACCTTGTCCCTCTCTTTCTAATATTATACCTCTTGTTTATGTTTCATGTCTTATTGCATCACCCAGTGCTCCTAAAACAATATGAAGTAATGATGGTGTCAGTGGACATTCTTGTTATTTCAAAAAGAGTCAGACTGGGAATTACGGAGTCTAGTGAGTGGCTCATTTTCTCCATCAGAAACATGTATGTGTATTGTCGTTCACCACATTTGATTGATTCCCTCCCTTTTCAAATTACAGCTTTACTGACATACATTTCATATATCATGTAATTCACCTATTTAAAGTCTACAATTAAATAGCTTTTTGTTTATTGACAGTGTACCATCACCGCCATCAATTTTTGAGCGTTTAACTCTTCCAAAAAACTTTGTACCCGTTAGGAATTACTCCCTTTCCCCCCTAAACTGTTCCCAAGCCCTAAGCAACCAATAATCTAATTTCTGTCTCCAAATATTTACCTATTTTGGACATTTCATATAAATGGAATCATACAATATATGGTCTTTTACGGTTTGCTTTTTTCCCTTAGCATAACATTTGCAAGGCTCATGTTGGTTCTCTTTTAAGTGTCTCTGGTGTAAGCCCCTTTTCCCAACTCACCCAACACTCTGATCACTCCTCTCAATCTTCTAGTTTTATTTCCACATATGAGTCTTTTTCCTTCAACCCAAACAGCATGTTTACTAACCAGTTTTAGATACCACTTTTATCGTGTGTCCTCTCCTTCCTCAAACCTTGGCAAATTCTTATTTTATCACTAATAAGAACTCTTCCCTCATTCGTTTCATGGAATTGTACTGAATTACTATGGCCCATATACGGTATGAGAGTGAACTGGACAAGACTGGATCTTACATTTTCCCGGTGTGCAGGTATTCCCATAAGCAGATTCCATGCTCTCTTTCCAAACTCATTTTCCACTTCTTACAAAGTACCTTCTGCTGTGAGCAAACTTTTCCTCCTGCAGAATATGCTTGCTCTTGATCTTGTGCCGTCACCCATGTCATTTCCTCTACCTCAAGTTTTTCTTCTTAACACTTATTTGAATTTCACGTAGGCTTCATGGCTCAGATCTATTCTGGCATGATCTGGAAAGCCATCTCTGGCAACCTCAGCTGTTTGGATCTCTTGTGCTTCACATAAATTACTTTTACATCATGTAATTTAATATAGAACTTGATGCTGTTTTGTACTCTTTGCCATTGTTTAAAATGTGATTGTTTTGCTTATCCAACTGTTGACTGAACATATCGAAATGCTGATACTAACTATAAAATGGTGATTTCACTTTAAAAGATGTCAATTTTATATGGAGCAACCTAAGAGAGTGTAAATTGCTTGGAGGCAAAGACTGCGCCTCATACTTGTCTTAAGTACCCCCTCTCTGCCAGGCACCTTAGCTCTCGTTGACTGGCCACGGATACTGTCTCGTCTTTTTTCCCTTGGCTGCAGCAGTCATATCTTAGGGCTGTTTTTGTGTCACTAACATTTTCAGTCATTCTGTTGTGTGACTTAGTGAGGAGCATAAAGAGTGCATGGACCTGGTGGCAGCTCAGCTACTCAGGGGCTCTTTTTGCTTCTTTTCACTTGATTAATTGCTGCCCCTATTTGTCAGCTTAGGTTCATGACCATGTTCCAAAGGGCTGAAGCTGCTGAGAGTTCGCCCTCCAGAAAAGTGAGGTAATAGTCTGTAAGTATATTTTAGACTTTACAAACATTTCTTCAATATTTCAAAAGGAAAACTTTATACTTATAATTTTCTAGGGATTAAGAGATATTTAGGAGGTTTAAATCTTCTCTTTGAATACAACTGCTAGCAACACTGGGAACAGGATCCAACAATCTGGCTTCTGGTCTAGAGGTTTCATCACTATAAAGAAGTAGGTTCCAAGTGTGACATCTCCTAGGGTTCTTTTTAAAAATCACATATATCTTTACTGTGGATAATTGCTTAAAAAGAAATCAAGTGAACTGCCTCCCACCATCTCCTCCTGCCCCGAAGAGTCTTATAACTTCCATTTCTACTTCCTAGCCATCTTGGTGGGGGCTTAAGATTAGGGCCGCATTCCACAAACACCTGGAAGACAACTGCCTTAAAGAAGACCAAAGCCCAAGGTCCCTCCTACCTTTAGGTTCCAAATGAGAACGGAGAATGGAAGGGAACTATAAGAATGCCAATGGACCCAGAAAATGACTATGGGTTGGGCAGAGTCAAACGGCCAACGAGTGACCAAGTACACAGCTTAAGGGGACTCAGATTTGAGAACTCTGCTCTGTCTGCCCTAAACTGGAGTGCCTCCCTAAGGGGACAATAGTTCTCAGTGGGGCCCAGCATGTGGAAAAGTCCTACAAGCTATGTATCCAGAGTTGATCCAGGGGATTCTAACATCACTGTGAGCAAGCCAGGACTGACTAGGACAAAGTAAGCCAGAAAAGTAGTTTCTTCATAATACTGGCTAAAGCTTATTAAGAAAAGAATCTAAGCACAGTACAGCTTTTGCTTCTTGACAACTTAGGTGTGTGTTTTTCTGGTGCAGAGCAGTTAGATTTATTAGGGAGTCTTTCAGAGGCGTACATTACAGATTTTTCCATACTCCCTCAGAACTTAGTTGTCTCTGGGTATTGGGGAGCAGTGGGATGGAAAGGAAAACACAAGGCTGGAATTTGTCCTTCTTACTCTTTTCCTAGTTATAATAATTAAGTTAGTCACAAGTTAATATAACTTTATAACCACCCATCAAAAGTCACAAGGCCAGACTTCCTGTTAAGATGGTGGCGTAGGAAAACGTGGTATTCACCTCCTCCCACAACCACTTCAAAATTACAACTAAACTACAGAGCAACCATCACTCAGAACCGTCTGAAATCTGGCTGAATGGAAGTCCTACAACTAGGGAATTAGAGAAGTCACACAGAGAATGGTAGGAGGGATGGAGACATGGAACAGGTGGTCCCACACATACATGTAGCAAATAAAAACTGGGAAGGATATTGGCTGCAGAGATCCTGCCTGAGAGGCAAGAGGTCCCAGCCTCACACCAAGCCCCCGAACCCAGGGTTCCAGTGCCAGGAATAGAAGCCTCCAAAACTCTGGCTATAAGAACTAGTGCAGATTGAGGCTGAGGGGGATGGAGGACTTCTAGAGCCCCATGCAGTTCCTCTTGAAGGGCCTGCACACGGACTTACTCAGACTCACTCTCTCTGAGGTTTGGGACAGCAGCGTGAAAGGCACCAGAGACAAATGAGGAGGAAATGAATTTTCTGGCATTAGGATGAGAGCTGGGGGTGGGGCAGCTTCTCTCAGACAGAAGTGCTGGCAGAGGCCATTGTTCCTTTGATGACCCAGCAAGGCACAGGCACCATATCTGAGAATCCATTATCCTGGCTCACACTGTTTGCCCTGCCCCACCCAACTTTCAGGCCCATCCAAGCTGTTTCCACGGGCTTTTCCATACATATGGCCCATCTTGGCTCATGCTTCAGATTTTCCTAAAATCTCTCAAACAAGCAGCATCTGGCCTCAGCACGCCCCATACCTCTTGCTAAGCGACCCTAGCAGCAGCTGGCCTTTGTTTGCAGCTTGGCCTCACCTGGGCACCTGCAAGCCTAGCACAAGTAGTAGCCACATGCAGGCTGCTTTGTAGCTTATGCTGGGTGGCCCTGGGCAGAACACAGGTGGTGGCCAAGCTTGGCCTGTATGTCCTGGGATGCCCCAGAGCCAGCACACACAGTGGACAACTTCAGACCACACTGAAGCATTACCACTCAACCACCTCCACAAGTGACAGACTCAAGGGACAGACTCAGCAGGCACCAGAGCCCCACTGAAGTAAGTCCTGCTCTGTGGGGTGGGCCCTGTAGAGCTGATTCTCCACAGTGGTTGGAGGTCAGTGGTCACAGCCAGTCCTTGCAGCTGATTGGCCATTGACCTGCCAACAGCAGTCAAGGCTCAACTACAAACAGGACCATGCATACAGCCCACATGGGGGTGATGCACCTCGACTACCCGGCTTGGGTGATTGGGGAGGCTGTGCCACTGGATCCTACAGAATACCTACTATATTAGGCCACTCTATGAAACCTGGGAGATTTAGCAACTCTACCTAATACATAGAAATAAACACAGGGAGGCTGCCCGATTGAGGAGACAACAAAACATGGCCCAAATAAAAGAACTGAACAAAACTCCAGAAAAAGAACTAAACGAAATGGAGATAAGCAATTTACTAGATGTAGAGTTCAAAACACTGGTTATAAGGATGCCTAAAAAACTTAGTGAGATCTTCAACAATATAAAAAAGGACCAGTCAGAAATGAAGAACACAATGACTGAAATGAAGAATAATTTACAGGGAATCAACAGTCGAGTGGATGAAACCAAAAATCAAATCAGTGATTTGAAATATAAGGAAGCAAAAAACACCCAATCAGAACAGCAAAAAGAAAAAAGAATCAAAGAAAATGAGGATAGTGTAAGGAGCCTCTGGGACAAATTCAAGCATACTGACATTGATATGATGGGGGTGCCAGAAGGAGAAGAGAGAGAGCAAAAAATTGAAAACCTATTTGAAAATATAATGACAAATAATTCCCTAACTTGGTGAAGGAAATGGACATACAAGTCCAGGAAGTGCAGCGAGTCACAAACAAGATGAACCTAAAGAGGCCCAGACCAAGACATATCATAATTAAAATGCCAAAGGTTAAAGACAAAGAGAGAATCTTAAAAGCAGCAAGACAAAAGCAGTTAGTTATCTACAAGGGAACTCCCATAAGATTGTCAGCCGATTTCTCAACAGAAACTTCGCAGGCCAGAAGGGACTGGCAGGAAATATTCAAAGGGATGAAAAGCAAGGACCTACAACCAAGAGTACTATACCCAGCAAAGCTATCATTTAGAATTGAAGGACAGCTAAAAAGCTTTCCAGACAAGAGAAAGCTAAAGGAATTCATTACCACCAAACCACTATTATATGAAATGTTAAAGGGTCTTTCAGAATTAGGAGTGAACAAGATAAAAAATATGAACAATAAAATGGCTATAACTACATATCTATCAACAACTGAATCTAAAAATCAAAATAAATGAACAAACAGAACGGAAACAGACTCATACATACAAAGAACATTTTGACAGTTGCCAGGTGGGAGGGGGGCTTGGGATGGGTGAAAGGGAAGAAGGGATTGAGAAGTCTAAGTTATTTTTTATAGAATGGCCATGGGGATGTGGAGTATAGCATAGGGAATACAGTCAGTGATATTCTGATAGCTATGTGTGGTTTCAGACAGGTGCAGGATCTACTGGGATGATCACTTAGTGGGTTATGTGGTATCTAGTCACTGTGGTGTATACCTAACTCTAGTATAGTATTGTATGTCAACTGTAACTGAAAGATAAAAAATGATTCAATGGCAAAAAATAAATCAGAAAAAAAGTCACAAGGTCATCAATCAGGTGGTCATTTGGGAATGTCATAAGTGATGGCAATATAGGCTTCTGAGATGAGGTTTAGTTATCCTTCTATTTTGTTTCCTCAAAGTGCCTGTCTACGTGAGCAAAATCATGACAAAGTAATTAGCAGAAAGTATATATAGCACTTCCCCCATCTCCTCAACCCCCTGCACTCAACGTCCTCCACCTTCCCCATGTACCAAATTGCCCTATCTCCTTGATAAAAGGCAGATGTCTGAAATAGGGTGAAAGAGTTTGTTTCTGTTTTCCATCAACTTAATTTCTTGTACTAAGAAGGATACCAGTCTGATATTATTTATTTGGAGAACATGCACATATGACTATTTCAGAGGTATTTCTGACTGGGTATTCAAAGAATATACACTTCCAGTTGTAACTTAAAATGATGTGTCCTCTTATTGCAAGGTAGGATAAGGACAAAATGCAGCATCAGGCTAATATCTTCTTCCTGATTTTGCTGTTTTTCACTTTTGTAGTCTCTCTATAAATTCTTTCCCTCTCTCATTTCAGGTACTTCTAGCACTCAAGGAATCATCAAGTATTACTTTCCATGATCCAGCTAACTGACAGATATATCAAATATGCTTACCCCATGAAAGCTGCCTGGTCGAACTTCCAGTTCAGGGATACACACATTTTCCCCCCTCTTCTATTCTGGTCAAGATGGTCGGCATTGGAATTTGAGGCCTATGGCTTTCTTGCAGACTAAGACAACAGACTTTATTTGATTTACTTTCTTGCAGACCAATCAAAAATTACAATTAAGTTAAAAAATAACCTAGTGCTGCCTTCTCCAAACCACAGTTTCAGAAGCAGCTGCTTATTACTCATGTGTGGCACCAGGAAATTGCAGTGTCATGTTCAAGGTCGGCAGCCAATAGAGATCTGTGGGATTGGGAAATGGGCACAAATGATTCTTTTATGTCCGTTACCTTCACTCCCTTGGCACCAGCACAAAACTCAAATCTACAGGGGGAGAGGGACAGAGCACTAGTAAGTTGGACAAAAAAAAAGAAAGAAAAAGCTCTTTCTCATTGAATTTCAGTATGCATTGGCTAATTCCTTCCCCCGATTTGTCAAGTTACCTTGCATTTGAATACAAGCATTCCTCAACAGCCGTGGTGCAGCATTGAGATTCTGGCCAACTGTTGGGAGTATTTTGATGAAGAGGGCTGCTGCACTTGACAAATGGCCCCTCCTCTAAAAGTCTAACCAAAGACCCCATTCACAGTAAACAAAGCCACCTGCCACTTACTAATAACAAGCTAGCTTGATGAAATGGAAGAATCAAAATTGTCACACACTGTAAGATGATTTCCAAAATAATTTAGTTTGCATTTGCTTGGTCAGAGGCCCCTGAAAGGCGGCACTCACTGTTTTCTCTGAGTGCCCTTTCTCAGCATTACCAGGTGGGTACAGTGAAGTCTAGGGGTCTGGGCCGCGTGAGTTCGTGGAGAGTTAGGAAAAAACAGCCTGTGGATTTTGCTCGAGTTTGAAAACCTTTAGCACACAGTGAGAATATTCTGAGTTCTCATTCAGCGCTAATTTTTACTCTTCTTAATCTTAAGTGCTTAAAATTGGAAAATAAAAAGCATAGGGGATTTTCCTATTTCAAAAAGTTTGCTGAACCCCATTTTCCCATGTAAGTAACCATGTAAGCCTCCTTATCATGGCTCAATGCTGGGATGTTTGTGTATAAACAGAAAACTGTGTCTTCTCTAATTAGCTGCTCCCGCCCTCTTTACCCAGTATGGGGCTGCTCTAACGCCACTGAGTTTTTGGCTAATCAAGCACTTCGCTGAGGGTGGGTTATGATGTCACCAAACAGTACTTATCTGATCCTTTCCTAAAGGTGACAATTTCTACTCAGACTTAGGAAAGTATGTGATAATTGAATCTGGGTTGATGTGATTGGGTAGATTTATGAGTAGTCATCATCACTCCTACAAATTACATTTTACTTCATGCTGGAAACTAAGTCTTAGGGAATAAAAGATAATGGAATTTCAGTTTCAGCTTTCTTTAGTTGCTGAATGGCAAAGATAAACCGAAGAACATAAATTTCTTATTCAGAAAAACATATGGGATGGGGGGGCTACTGCAGGTAGTTTTTCTGTGCTACAGAAAGTGCCTCAAGGGGTGTGGCCTTTGCAGATAGCCTGATGGAACTTCAGTAGGAGCATTTGCAAAGAGTCAAGTGCTGTCATGTGGTCCACATGTTCTGAGCCCCCAGACAGGCCACACAGTTGGATATAAGTACACATGCATTACTTGCGAGGGAAAATGATTACAATATTTTAAATTGACACAGTCCCAAAAAATTCTCAGCAAAATTTTACTTCTCTACTGAGTTAGTTACATGCCTGAAATAAATCTGAGTTAGGTCTCCACTATTCATTTTGCTCTTAGCTATGACATGATTGACTCATTAAATAGTAAACAAGGAAAGGCCCTAGGTGGTCTTTAAAACATAGCTTCCTTACTTAATCCATATTCAGAAGTCTAAGGCCCAGAGGGGTAATGTGAGCTAAGATCACCCAGCCGATTAGTGACAGACCCTGAATCCCTCTTGAATGCTCTCCACTACTCTAGGAAAAGGACTTTGGGAGGGCATTCGGGTCAGAGGCAGCCTTCGGATTTGGTTCAGCCTGTGAATTCTGAGGTCACTGGGTACCTACTGACACACCATGTACAAATGGAAGATTTCTAAAACTGACTCAGTTCCTGCATGGAAGCAAGATGCACAACCTAGACTGATCAAAGTTTACACCCACAGTTTTGATTTGAATTAAACTGGATCTGCCTTTGGCCTATAGGAAGATTTATTGTCTAACCTATTTACCTCTTGTACAGAAATTCTCTTAAACGGTCCCATCTTGGGTAAATTTCTGAATATGGAGTATTTATATGGGAAATTCATAAATAACACAAAACTCTGTGACAAAAATGGACTTTACATCAACATAAATCCTATTCTATTTACTAAAACTAGAGAAATGATTTTATTAAAGAGAGAAGCAACTACGACTGGGAAAAAAAAAAAAAGCAAAACAACTCCCTGTATGAATGTATGTGGAAGAAATGAAAGAAATATGGCTTTTCAAAGAGGACCTGAGTAAAGGCCAATGTAAGACACCCTAACAGAAAAACAACAAAGACCCCATGTTTAAAGGATAGAGAAATAGAGGAGAAATAACGGCAACATTATCTGATCATGTCAGATGACCCGTGAGGAATTAGGAGAGACATAAAATGCACAAAACAAAGAAGGGAAGAAGTAGGGGAAAGATGGAAGTGAAAGGAAGGAAGGGAGGGAGGAAGGGAGGGAGGGAGGGAGGGAGGGAAGGAAAAGGTAAAGAAAGATATGAGAAAGGCAAGTCAGAAGCTCACGCACAGGGAAACAACAGGATGAAGCTGACTGAGATCTGAAATGGACGTTAGAAGCCTAGGTTTCGCTTCCTAGTAACGCCCCCTGTAAGCTGTATGGCCTTTTTTGTAAGTCACTTAACTTCTCCAGGCCTCTGTTTCCTCATCTACAAAACAAAGTGATTGTACTAGGTCATTCGAAACTAGATCATCAGTAAGGATCCCTCTCAGTTGGAAGATTCTATGATTTTGTGATTAATGAACAGGGGAAACATCAAAAGAAGCTTGTTGAATGCCCCTAGGAACGCAGAAAGGGAATATCTAGGGAGACAGATAAAAGGTGAGTTTAGCCAGACTAATTGGAAGATACCCAAGGTAATTTTCAAAAGAAGGGAAATAATGTCACCAGTTTTTTATTCCTCTGCTTGCTGAGGGCCATTCAGAGGGGAGTTAATGCTTTTTAGGAATCATCCCCTCACAGGTGTGCAACCAGGTATCAGTTTTCCTGAAGAAGGCTGAAAATCCCTTCCTTTCTTCAATGCATTTAATTAGTTAATGTTTAGGTAGCACTTAGGGAGGAAAAGTACAATATAAGTGCTCAACATTATTATTACCTAATAGCTTTTATGAGACTAGCAATGCCCAAGATTAAATGGAAACCAAAATAAATTCCTGGCTAGAACTCTGTGATCTAATAAAGACTTGGGCCACTGATAGGAGGAAAAACAAATCCTGCATACAAATTGAAATAGGTGTTCTTTATTAGCTTGCATGCCATTGTGTTAAGATTGTAGGTAATTTTTATTCTTTGCCTCACGGTACCAACAAGGAGTAAACCACTACTCACACACAGCACTGATTATGATGGCACACATCCTGTTTTTCAAGAATATCATTTGTTGTGTTTGTGGCATCTGTGTGCTGGGCATCTGTATACCCAGGGTATGGATTGAAATACATATGGGAATTTAGTACACAAGAAAACTGTGTGTAGCGGGGGGATAAGTTAGTTAACAAATGATGTTGGGGCAGTTGGTTTGCCATTAGGGGGAACAATAAAGCTGAATCTCTATTTTATTTCATAAAAAATGTAATTTTGCACTCTGGCTGGCTTGGCTAAACTGGTCGGAGCACCATCCCACACACCAAAAGGTTACAGGCTCTCTCTCTCTCTCTCCCTCCCCCCCTTCCCCTTCTCTCGCTCTAAAATCAATAAACATACCCTCGGGTGAGGATTAAAAAAATGTAATTTAGGATAACTAAAAAATTTAAATATAAAAAGACACATTTTAAAGCGTTTTAAAACTATAAAAAAGTATTAGAGAAAAATGTTAGAAAAATATTTATATGGGAGTAAATATTTTTATAGCCCCAGAAACCATAAAAGAGTGATAAACCTGAATACATAAAATTTAAAAATTAGTATAATACAAAATATCATTTACAGAGTCATATAACAGAAAACTGGGAAAATATTTCCTATTTATATGAAAATATTTCCTTAATATAAAAAGAGCTCTTTCAAATTAATATGAATAAGACCAACAATGTAATTTCAATACAGGTTAATGAAATTAACAGGCAAGTCACAAAAACTACAAATGGCCAATGACATATAAAAAAGATGTTTCAACCTTATTTACAATGGAAAAAATACAAATTAGAGTAACTGTGTGAAGTTATATTTTATTTTTCAGATTGTCTAGGATTAAAAATATCATTGATATAGAAAGGTAATGTGGGTGTGGGAAAATAGGCATTCTCAAGACACTATGTGGAAGTATAAGTTGGTTCCACCTTTTTAGAAGTAAGTGGCAATATATACAGAGGAATATTATTCAGCCATAAAGAGAAGGAAACCTTGCCATTTGCGACAACATATATGCCGTCTTCAGGGCATGATGCTAGGTGGAATACATCAGACTGTAAAAGACAAATACTGTATGATCCCACTTATAAGTGAAATTTAAACATACACACACACACACACACCCTCCTACCCCAAGCTAATACAGAGAACAGATGGGTGGTTGCCCAAGGCGGGTGTAGGTTTGGGTGGTAATACATAGTATGGCTATAGTTAAAATTGTATGAGGTCTGTCCAGAAGGTATCCAGCTATGTAATATGAAAAACAGAGACATTTATGGAAGAGGATACGAGATACAAGAAACATTGTACATAGGACAATGATGCCGCAGTCCCCTTCAAAGTAGGCACCTTGGGACCTCATCCAAGTCTCCCAATCATCATCAGCTGCCCAGTCAGTTTCCTGAATCTCACTGACGGTCTGAAATCTCTTCCCTTTCAAAAGTGATTTTTAGTTTTGGGAAAAGCCAGAAGTCGCAGGGCACCAAATCTGGGCGGCAGTGGGGCTAAGTCACCTGGGTGATTGATGTTTTACTAAAAAATCTCTGCATGAGATGTGATGCATGAATGAGCACGTTGTCATGATGAAGCTGCTAATCACCAGTTGCCCATGGCTGAATCATTCTGAGTCATCTGAATAGTTTCTGTGGAGGAATGTTCAAGCTTACCGCAAAATTTCATGCAGATTCGTTGCTCTATACCCTTAGTCATTTTTAATGCGACGGCCACAAAGTACACACGCTTACTCTACAGCATCTACTAACCCCACTGACTAGTACACTGAAGTCATCATTGTTCACACATGCACATTCCAGTCCACTCTCCTTGGCTGCCAGGTTACACTGATGTCACACAAACCGTTTTCGTTATATTAACACTGGCTGGAATTTTTCTGGACATACCTAGTACTGCATATTTAAAAGTTGCTACGAGAGATCTTTTTTCTTTCTTAAAGACTTTTATTTATTTATTTTTAGAGAGGGGGAAGGGAGGGAGAAAGAGAGGGTGAGAAACATCAATGTTTGGTTGCCTCCCACATGCCCCCCACTGGGAACCTGGCCTGCAACCCTGGCATGTGCCCTAGACTGGGAATCGAACCAGCAACCCTTTGGTTCGCAGGCTGGCACTCAATCCACTGATCCACACCAGCCAGGGCTAAGAGAGATCTTACAAGTTCTCATGACAAGAAAAAAGAATTCTTATAACTATGTGTGATAATAGATGTTAACTAGACATTGTGGTGATCATTTTGCAATATATATAAATATGGAACTAGCTTTTTCCTATGGGAGCCACCAGGTTGAGAGGAGAGTGGCCTTCTCCTCTCCCTGCCATGGCATGTGTTTGTCCACTGATATCAGTATCCTCCAAAAAGGGGGACTCTGGCAAAGGTGTCACTTTGCCTGCTATGTTCAAGGCTCCCATTGACCAGATATTGTGAACTTGGTTCACACCGACTTGGGTAAAACAAAACAAAACAAAACAAAACAAAACCAGACAGTCCTGTGCTGCCAGTGAATTGGCAGATCATCAAACCACTACTGACTGTTGGGGTGCTAGCAGAGCTGTGGCTCCAATTCTCAGAGTCCGAGGTAGTGGGACTCATTATCCTGGCCAGGGTGCTTTTGGGAATATGCGCCTTGGGGCTGCACATTTGCACCAACCAAAACCTGGCACCACTGGCACTGCAGAGTGAACACAACACAGCAGGGAAATGCCAGCGGCTCTGCCCTGGTTGCCTCGGCCTTACCAGCACTGGTCCTGTCTAAAGACCATCGTATTGAGAAAGTTCCTGAACTTCTTTTGGTGGCTGAAGATAAAGTTGAGGGCTACAAGAAGACCGAGGAGGCCGTTTTGGTTCTTAAGCAATGTAAGGTCTATGACTCTTGGTGAAGGAGAACTGGCAAGGGCAAAACGAGAAGCTGACATTGTATCTAGCCCAGGGACTTTGCATCGTCCATAATGAGAACAGTGTTATCAAGGCCTTCAGAAACATCCCTGGAATTACTCTACTTAGTGTAAAGAAACTGAACATTTTGAAATCTGCTCCTGGGTGCATGTGGACCATTTCTGCGTTGGGACTGGAAGTACTTTCAAGTTAGATGATCTGTATGGCACTTCGTGTAAAGTGGTCTCCCTCAAGAGCAACTCCAACCTTTCCACGCGCGAGATGCTCAGTCCAGACCTCAGAAGAATCTTAAAAAAACCCAGAGATCCAAAGAGCCCTCTGAGCACCACGCAAGAAGATTCACCAGAGTCCTGAAGAAGAATCCACCAAAAAACCTGAGAATCACGTTGAAGCTAAACACATGCGCAGAGACTATGTGCTGGAACACCATTCTTCTCCGGGCCAAGAACCACGAGCTCCAGGTGGGTAAAGCAGCAGCAGCAGCAGCCCTAGAAGCCAAGTCAGATGAGAAGGGGGCTCCAGGCAAGAAGCCTGTGGTTGGGAAGGAAGGAAAGAAGGCCGTTGGCATTACAAACAGAAGCCTTGGCTGGAAAGAATGGCTGCAGCTACCAAGACACCAAGAACTGAGAAGAAGCCCACAGAAAAGAAACCCCCCCACAGAAGAAAAGAAGCCTGCAGTGTAAACTGAAATTTGTTTATTCCATAAAGGTCAAATCGCTGTGGACAGCTAATTTTCAAATAAAAACCTGATCAAAGGCAGTGAAAAATGTGAAAAAAATATATTGAATCATTATATTGTATACCTGAAGCTAGTATAATGTTACATGTCAATTATACCTCAATTTAAAAAGTCATTCACAGAGATTCAAAGATGATAACTTTTTTTAAAACTAAAAAGGGATAGTGAGAGTGGAGAGGGAAGAAAACTTTGGGTGGTAACATTGAAGAACATGTTGGTGATTGTGTGGATAATGTTTGTAATAGAGCTAACTCTATTTTGATGTTTGACTGCAAACAGCTTTGAAGCCTCACACCTGGGCAAGCTGACAGGAAGCCCAAGCGTTCCCCCTTTCGCACCGGAAAGAGTCAAACACCCAGTCTCCTGTGGAATCCTCACCTGTGGGAATCCTCACCCGCAGCCGCCACCCCAACCACAATAAAAGCCCAGCCAGTCTGCTCTCCAGCCACGTTTTCTCGAAGTCCTCTGCTCATCCCGGAGACCCGAGTTATGTAAGTAATAAACCTTTTTGTACCTTCGAAAAAATTCTGTACTTTTGAATGTTTAAATAATGAATACAATGTCACTTTCATAATAAATATTTAACTTGTTTTAAAAACCCAATGACAGCTCTATAAAAATGGTTTTAGAAATCTATACATGTAATTTCCTTATGCATGTGTGTTGAGCATTATAAAAATGTAGAAAAACCTTCAATTTTTAGTTTTATATCACTTGTGCTTTCACTTGTCCCCACTCTGTTTATTTTCACAAAAGTTCTTGAAAGTTTGCCTATCAGTGAACATGTTGTGACTGCCTCCGACTCAATGCTCGTATCCAAGGAGACCTGTCTGTCTAAGCAGAATGTTTCCTGACTTGGGGTGTTTTAGGTTTTGGAAGGTAACATTGCCCCAATTAGAATGACTTATAAGATATGCAGAGTGTCAACAGTCATGTCTAATGCCAGGAAATTTAAGGTGGTTTTGTTTACATAATTATCACTGAATTCTAGACATTTAATCTTATCTCTTTAAATACCTAGCTGGGTGTTAGTAAGTAAGCAATCAGTTAGAACACACTTTGCATTTTCTACGAATCTCGCTTAAATGTTTTAAATGCCCCTTTCCAGCTCGGCCGGACCAGGGCTTTTCCCTCCTGCCCTATCCCAAGTGACCTGCCCTCAGCGGCTCCATCCCCAGAGGGACATTATTTGATTTTCATCACCTGGTTGGTCTGGAAATTCCAACAGTTTGATTGTTTTGTAGTCGACAGGAGAAACAGTATTGGTATCAGATTTTAAAAAATCTATTCCCCATCTATTCAAAGGTCACAGTGATGTCACATCACCCAGGGCACTGTGCAGAGGAAGTATGTTACCCAATCTGAATGTTTTTAACCACTTAGTTTGGTGTCAATCCAAAGAAAAGTCAGTGAACTGACTGACCTGCCTTAGACTTGGTCTTAAGAAAGAAATGAAAACTGTGGTTTTACAACAGGACATTCAAATATAATCAAAGAGAAAAGCGTTTTAAATAGTATGCCCACCTGTGTGTGACATGTTCCGAGGCCTGGTAAAATCTAAATAGAAAAGTGCCCTACGAAAGAAAGCCCAGTAAACAGACAGCTTTCCCAGAGGGCTGAGGACAGAGGAGAGTCTGTGATCTGGTCCAGCATCTAATGTCCTTCTCTGTGCCTCCCCAGTGCTCTGCCTTTCACTGTTCTAGCATTTCTGTACCACCAGGCCAGAACAGACTCTCATCTAGATTCATTCGCTGCTGCTGGGAGCTCTAGCAAAGGGAAACTTTCCAACTGGTCAGAATTTTGTATGAGTTGTAAAGGTTTTTGAGTCTTCTTTGCGCTCTCTGTCTTTCAGAAGCATGGTTAACTGCAAAGGATTTTATTAGTCCCTCACAATCCATTTGTGTGTGTGTGTGTGTGTGTATAGGCGGAGAGAGCTCAGCTAACTGAAACTCCAAGCAGTTATAAAGTAGCTTATGAAAGCTGGGAGAAGAGGTTTCACTGGCTCTCTTTTATTATATTTCCATAAATTTAGGTATAAGATACATGGTAAAGTGCACAGATCGTAAGTATACAATTCAATTAATTTTTTTTTCAATCCTCATGCGAGGATGTGTTTACTGATTTTTTAGAGAGAGGAAGGGAGAGGGGGAGGGGGAAGAGAGCGAGAGAGGGAGAGAGAGAGAGAGAAAAGCATTGATGTGAGAGAGAAACATCGATTGGTTGCTTCCCATATGCACCCCCACTGGGGATTGAACCTGCACCCTAGATATGTGCTCTGACTAGGAATCGAACCCGCAATCTTTTGGTGTACAGGGCGATTCCAACTAACTGAGCCACCTGGTCAGAGCACAACTGAATGAATTTTTTAATATGTATGTAAAACTACTATTGTCCTATTTGTTCTCTTGGCCTCCTGCTCCAACCACCCCAGCCCAGTCTCCGCACTACCACCAGAGGATCTTATAAAAAACAAATACAGATCTGACCAAACAATAAGAATAATGACATCAGCTGTTGTACCACCCCCACAGAAGTGATTGACTTTAATATGTGTCAGTTGCTGCCCTCAACTCTTTAATTCACTATCTCCTTTAAGATAATACAAGTTACAGTGAGCATTAAATAATAACTATTATTAACTTATTTACTGGAGTCCTAAAAGGCCAGTATTTTTATCATCAATTTATAGGGGATAAAACTGAGGCTCAGAAAGCTTAAGTCATTTGCCCAAGGTTGCTCTGCTTAAGTGTGTAGGGTAGAGGGTTGGACTCTCAGGTCCAGGGCTAACCACTGTACTTTAGGGCCTTCTTAGAGTTCGCATTTTTTTCATGAAACCCCCTGAAGCCTTTTCAGCTGCTACAGGTTAAGGTCTCTTCCTCAGTGTGCCCATGTCCTAGAAGGTCTTCTCACAAGCCTGTATTTCCACACTTGTCTCTAGTTTTTATCCACCATCTCCCTTCATCTCCTGCTCTCCTGATGCCTGTCTACTCCTCATTCCCTGAAAAAGTTTGATCTTAGTATATATCATTTATTGCTATCATCATGTGTGAGTTCTGAAGCTTTCTGTTTCTATTTCCAATTCTTACTGCAACCAAACAAAGTAAGTAGCACATATTCATTTTACAGATAAATAAACAGAGACACAGAAAGATTAAGGGTCTTGCTTCATGGTTAGGAAGCCAATATACACATATACCAAAGCTGGAGTTTGAACCCAGGACGTCTGATTTCAGTGTTCGGTCCTTCCTACTTCACCTCAATTCCTCTCGAGTCACGTGCTCTCCTTCGTGGCTTAAACAGCACTTGGTTTCAGAGGCATTTTTTACTTGGCCACCTATTTGCTCCTCCTTGCTCTGCTGCCTTCCACAGGTATAAACAGGCCACCAGTTAAGGAGGAATTGCTCTTGTTCCATTTCTATCCTAGGCCTTTCCAAGTGCATTCAACCTTTTTATTAAAAAAGCTGAAATTGAATATTTCTGGAATATTCCTACTGCAAGCCCTAGAACCAAACATTTAAATCGCAACATTGTCCAAGCAAAATGGCAAATCTTTGACCAGATTGGGTTATGGTTTAATGGCATGAACACAGAGGGCAAATGGAGAAGTTGCTGCCAGTTAAATACCACATGTACTTTAGCAGAACCTCTAGGGGATGCGTGATTCATGAGCTCTGGGGACATGTGTAATTCCTACAGGATGAGCTAGCCAGCCCTCCAAACATGAGAACAATGGAGGATGACTTCTGTGGGCAGCCCCAAAGGCCATACTGGGCAATTTTGAAACTGATCTTGAAAAGCATTTTAGTACTGGAATAGCTAACATTTTTGTTGATTACACAGAATAAAAAAGCAC
Source organism: Mormoops blainvillei (assembly GCA_004026545.1). Taxonomy (NCBI): domain Eukaryota; kingdom Metazoa; phylum Chordata; class Mammalia; order Chiroptera; family Mormoopidae; genus Mormoops; species Mormoops blainvillei. The sequence goes on along the minus strand of PVJD01003946.1, from coordinate 125,801 downwards.
CAACGCATTTGAACACTTGGTACACGTTCCACTCCTCCTGTACTGAAAAGTGAATATTAATTTGCAATCCGTAGAGTCTCACAACTTGACAGGAAGTGACTGGCTCTGCAACTGCCTCCTGGCGGGACTGGGCGGCATTCGGTTGTGATCGTTCAGTCATACTTGTATTTCAGATGGTTAAATGAGTTACTTAATTCTTTGCCTTATTATTTTTGCATATATTCAAACTACATATGCGTAGTTTCAAGTCCCAGGCTAAAAAGTGTCATTGTTGAGAAAAAAGTACAAATATCCTACCTGGAACAGCACAATTGTTAAAATAATTTAAAAACTAAGTTGGGCTGACAAGGTGATTCCAAAGTTGATTTGGAAGAATAAAAGAGCAAGCATAAGTAAGACAATTTTAAAAGTACATTTTATTGATTATGCTATTACAGTTGTCCCAATTTTTCTCCTTTTGCTCCCCTCTGTCTGGTACCCCACTTCCCTCCAGCAGTCTCCCCCTTAGTTCATGTCCACAGGTCATGCATATAAGGTTTTTGGCTTCTCTATTTTTTATACTATTCTTAACATCCCGCTGTCTACTTGTACCTACCAATTATGTTTCTTAATCCCTGTACCTTTTCCCCCATTCTTCACCCTCCTCCTCCCTGCTAACCCTCCAAATGATCTCCAAATCAATGATTGTGTTCCTGTTCTAGTTGTTTGCTTAGTTTGTTTTTGATCTTAAAAGTAATAAGAAAAAAGCAGACATTTCCCTACAGAGGTGTTCCCATAAGACTGTCAGCTGATTTCTCAAAAGAGGCTTTGTAGGCAAGAAGGGACTGGTGAGAAGTATTCAAAGTCATAAAAAGCAAGGACCTACAACCAAGATTACTCTGTCCAGCGAAACTATCATTTAAAATGAAAGGGCAGATAAAGTGCTTCCCAGACAGAGGAAAGCTAAAGGAGTTCATCATCTTCAAGCCATTATTATATGAAATGTTAAAGGGACTTATTTAAGAAAAAGAAGAAGATCTCTCCTTATTTTTAACCTTTGGAATTTTAATTATGATGTGTCTTGGTGTGGGCCTCTTTGGGTCCAACTTGTTTGGGACTCTCTGCGCTTCCTGGACTTGCATGTCTATTTCCTTTGTCAAATTAGGAAAGTTTTCCTTCATTTTTTTTTCAAATAAGTTTTCAATTTCTTTCTCTTCCTCTTCTCCTTCTGGCATCCCAATGATTCAGATGTTGGCACTTTTGGAGATGCCCCAGAGTCTTCTTATGCTCTCCTTTTTTGAATACTTGTTTCTTCATTCTGTTCTGGTTGAATGTTTATTTCTCCCTTACATTCCAAATTGTCGATTTGAACCCCGGCTTCCTTCCCTTTATTCTTGGTTCCTTGTGCATTTTTCTTTAATTCATTTAGTGTAGCCTTTCTTCCCTTATGTTTTTGCCATACTCAGCGAGTTCTCTGAGCATCTTGATCACCAGTGTTTTGAGATCTGCATCTGATAGATTGGCTATCTCCATTTTGCTTAGTTCTTTTTCTGGGGTTTTGTTCTTTTCTTTCATTTGGGCCATATTTCTTTGTCTCCTCAATTTGGCAGTCTCGCTGTGTGTGTTTCTGTTTATTAGGTAGAGCTGCTATGACTCTCTCTTAATGCACCTGTTAAGCTGTATGGGGTAGAGCCTTAGGTATTTGCCAGGGCAGGGCAATCCACTTAACTGCTTTGTGGCTCTGTGTGTGGGGAGGAGTCGGAGAGGGGATGGTGCTGCTATTTGGTTTCTGGAGGCTTGCTGAGCACTCACCCCATTTCCAGTCGCTTCACCCACTTCCCATATGCGACTGGCACCCTTCTAGCTGTTGCCCTGGTGGTGGTTCCCAGAGTGGGTGGGTTTGCGTATGTTCTAAGTCCGTTAAACAGACTCTCCTGAGAAATTGGCAATTTATTCTGCTGCCCCAACCCCCACTGATTTTTACAGCCAGGAGTTATGAGGCTTTATTTTCCAGGTACTGGAACTCTAGGCAGCATGATCTGGCCTGGGACTGGGATCCCTCGCTCCCAAGGTATCCGCCGATTTTTATCCACCACACATGAATGCGGGGCCACCCGTGCTGCTGCAGCTGCCCCTCCAGCATCACATGATGCTCTGCCCTGACTCCCTGTCTTTACCCTTCCTACCTGTCTGGATGAATGTGGCTTCTTTAAGTCCTTGGTTGTCAGACTTCCATACAGTTTGATTTTTCTGGCAGTTCTGGGTGTTTTTTGTTTTGAGGTTAACTGTGATTCTTCTTGTGGTTGTTCGAGGAGGTGGAATGTGTCTCCCTATGCCTCCATCTTGACCAGAAGTAGTGAGACAATTTTGTAAAGCAGAAATGCGGATGTATTTGTACTATCAGATTTCAAATACATCATGAAATTCAAGTAATTGGAACTGGCACCAGGATTGGGATTGAGGAAATAGAAGTGATAAACAGACTCCAGGACACACATGTAATTGAATTATGATGAATTTGGAATCACGGGTCAACACAAAGAATGGATTATTGAAAAGTGGAATGGCTTCTTTTCTGAGGAGACACTAAATGATGGATAATGCTGGTGTTGCGGGAGGGCCCAGAGGCCCTGGAGCCCCTAGAATGGGAGGCTGAGGTGGCTTCTTTGGCGGATTTAGCAGAAGCATCTGGGACTGAGGTCACAGCCAGGGCGGGGTCTGGGCTGAGGCCACAGGGCTCAAGGAGGCAAGGACAAGGAGTGGATCTTCGTCACCAAGTTGGGCTGCCTGGTCAAGGACGTGAAGATCAAGCCCCTGGAGGAGATCTATCTATTCTCCCCACCCATCAAGGAATCTGAGATTGTTGACTTTTTCTTGGGGACATCCCTCAAGGACAAAGCTTTGAAGGTTATGCTCATGCAAAAGCAGACACATGCTGGCCAGAGGACCCAGTTCAAGGCATTTGTTGCTATCGGGGACTACAATGGACATGTTGGTCAGGGTGTTAACTGCTCAAAGAAAGTAGCCACTGCCATCCATGGGGCCACCATCCTGGCCAAGCTCTCTACTGCCCCTGTGCAGCAAGGCTACTGGGGGAACAAGACTGGCTAGTCCCATGCTGTCTCTTGCAAGGTGACCAGCTGCTGTGCACCTCATCCCCATCCCCAGGGGCACTGGAACCATCTCAGCCCCTATGCCCAAGAAACTGCTGCTGATGGCTGGTATCAGTGACTGCTCCACCTCAGCCAGGGGCTGCACTACCGTCCTAGGCAACTAAGCCAAGGCCACCTTCAGTGCCATCTCTTAAGACTTATAGCTATCTCGCCCCCAACCTCTGGAAAGATACCGTGTGCACCAAGTCTCCCTATAGGAATTCACTGACCACCTTGTAAAGACCCACCCAAGAACATCTGTGCAGAGGACCCAGGTCCATCTGTGGCCACCACATAATTTTATACAAGAAAATAGATTGAATTAAGCCTGTTTAAAAAAAAAAAAAAGTGGACTGAAATGACTGCTTAACTATTTCAACTTAACCAGTTGAAAAATCAAACTATATCCTTGCCTTATACCATGAAGTAAAATAAATCCCAGAAATTTATTATTAAATGTATAAAATAAACTGTTTTTAAAAAGACAAGAAAATGTAAAATATCATTCATCTCATCCGAGTATGGGGGAAGGCGATGCAGGCTTTAAAGCCACAGGAAAAAAAATCACACAAGAAAAAAGTGAATGGATTTGAACACATAAAAGTTGTAAAATTCTGTTTATCAAAAAACATCATATATAAAAACCAAGGGAAAATAATAAAACTAGGGGAAAATACCACACACAAAGCGTCGATAGCTTAATATATAAGGAACTCATATAAACCAACTGAAAAGACAGCCTTCCCTCAAATGGGCAAAAGATGTGGTCAAACAGCTCATTAACAAAATAGTAGCAGTAAAACATATTAAAAATGTTTAGCCTCACAAATAATAAAAAATAGTCAAACAGTAATGAGAAATTCTTTTTTGCCTCTAAAATTACCAAAACTACATGTTTTTAAAAATGACGATATGAGGGAAAACTTACTTATACTGTTGGTGGATGTAAATATATTAAACTGTATCCAGAGCTTTTAAAAAAATTCAAATTCTCTGACTACAGTAGTTCCTCTTCTGATTTTTATCTTAATCAGAAACTAAATTTTGTACAAGGATGCATATTATCATAGTATTTATAATACAAAATAGGAAACCCCTAAATGTCCAACAAAAAGGAGAAGGTATTTACAGCTGATGAGATTTTTATACAGGAATTCAAAATAGCTAGGGCTTCTGAAAATTATTTAATACATTAAAAAAGCAAGATAAAAATGAGTATATTATGAAGAATGAGCTATGTTTATAGCTATAGATGCACAGAAAACAACTAGACGATGTGTATCTAAATGGTAACTGTGGTGGTGGTGAATATTATTATTAATCAAGCAACAAAACAACGGCAAACTCACACTAGCCCGGTAGAGGACCTGACTCCGTCCTTCCATGGTCATTATAAGGATCTTCCTACCCTTGTTTTATAGGTGAGGACACTGGGCAGTGGAGCTGGACCTCAAACTCAGGTCCACCAAGGGCTGGGATCTGAACTTCTTTGCCATGCTGCCTGATGATTATTTTCTCTTTGGCAATTTTCTGTACTTCCCCAATTTTCTGCAATGAGTATACGTTTACAATCTGGGGGGGAAAACGCAATACTTTAAAAAAAGTGATTTGGAGCCAAAAAGCCCTGTGACGGCCCCGTGGTAGGGTCCTCTCACTCCTCCCCTTGGCTGTGGGTAGTTCTTCAGTTTTCCTTCCTGTCCTACTCTCTCCAGTGTAAACCATGGAGCCACCGGGCCGGGTGAGGGAGGGAAGCCCCTGTGCATGGCGGCGCCGTCCGATGGCCGAGGGCCAGTCTGGCCTGCTCGTTTTTCTTTCCTCTGCCTCCCTCTTTTCCTTCCCCCCTGCAGACCCTTAGGCTTTCTGGCACCCCCTGGGAATAAGCCTGGTTCAAGGTTCTGGTTTAACAAAACAAAACAGGGCATCCTGGGGTTAACGCTGGGCTGGCCTTTCACAGTTCTATGATTAAATTGCATTTTTCAGTGGTTCTGTCTTTAAACTCAAACCCTTTTAAAGAGAAATTTAAGGAGAGCAAAACATAGGAAACAGTGCCAAATGCCAATAACATATTTTAGTCGTTTGGGGAATGGGCAGCTTTAGAAACCGCAAATTCCCACTTATGCAAGGGCTACTTGAGCTTTTTTCTTTATTGCTTAGTGACAGAAGCCTGGCTTTAGACCATGGTCAGAGCTGTTCTCGCTTGTTTTCTTTCTCTGTCTCTGAAAACAGTTATAAAAGCTGAGTTATCACAATGAGAGTTGGCTAATCAAACAACACAAACCATTTTCCACTGATGATGTGGTTAGTTCAGGCTAAAAGGCAGATCCAAGTCTGTGTCTTGGTACCTGTCATACCTGCTCAGCAAGCTCGGTTATATCGGACCATGCACTCTACATCTGGGAGGCCCCACACATGTGACTTCATAACCAGTTGGCAAGGCTTTGGTACCGTGTGCTTAATTAGCCATTCTGTGTCCTTTCTCTCAAAGAAAGTGTCTGAAAGGAGAAGACGTGAGTATTCTTTTGTGATATGCTTTCTAAAACCATGGCTGACACAACAGAAAACAGAAAGAACCCCAGAGGGCTTTTTTCCCCCTGCAGCCTTGATCTATTGTATCAGGATTATAAACCCAAACATCAGCGTCCAATGATAAGGTTCTTCCTCTCAGTCCCCCACCATCAGAGCCAGAATGATGTGTGGCCCAAGCAGTCCCAGGGCATGAACCGATAAACTATATTACATTATCACCAAATAAAATGGAAATAAGGTGCCAGTGAGCTCGGGTTTTCACAGCAGCTCCTGAAATTACTGGCACTGAACTACTCTCACTTCAGGATAAGTAGATGGCAGTGAAAATTAAAACAAAACAAAACTATTTATTTATATATTGAGTACTAGCATTTTGGCGGTAAGCATGTGTAAGGTGTATGGAACAACTGCAGGCCAGGGATATAGTTCTGGAATGAAGCAGCTGACAGTCATCTGAGTTAGCAAGCAACTAACATGGGTGCAAGAGATTAATTTTATTACATAAAGGTTAAAGTAAACTGATTTGGTAAAAACTGCAAACAGAAAACCTAGAGAAAATAAGAACTACAGATAACCTGGAAAAAGATGCAAATATCCTCAACAAAGTACTAGCAAACTGAATCTAGAAACCTATAAAAAAAATTACACGCTGTGATTGATTGGGAATTTATCCCAGGAATGCAAGGTTGGTTTAACATCTGAAAATCAAGCTGTATAATATACGACAAGAATAGCATAAAGGACAGAAACCGTGTGATTATCTCAACAGATGCAGAAAAAGCATTTGACAAAATCCAACACTTCTCTGTGATAAAAACAATAAACTAAGAAAAGAAGGTAACTTTCTGAACCTGACATCGGCTATCTATGAAAAACTCAGTTAATGTCATACTTAAGGTGAAAGATTAAATATTTTCCCCACTAATATCAGGAACAGACTAGATGTCTTGTTCTCACCATATCTATTCAACATTGTACTGGAGGCTCTAGCCAGGTCAGTTAGGAAAAGCGATACTCCAGATTGGGAAGGAAGAAGTAAAACCATTGCTAGTCTCAGATGACAAGATCTGGAATACAGAAAAGCTGGAAACATTTTGCTGACATGAAAGTCAGAAAAAACATTTTTAAATATATCTCTGAACAAGACTTTGTAAGTGTATCCTTGTATATTGCTTGGAAAGTCTGACTAACTACCCTGTTCAGAGTTATGAAAACACTAATAGGAATCCCATTCCAAATAAGCTAAAATGGTAGTGTCAAAGCATGTAACAAATTCCTCATTTTCAACATAAAGAGGAATACATGCATTTTTTAAATAGCTAGTTTCCCTTCCCCTAAAGACTAAATACATTAAACACTATTTGAGTACGTATTAAAAATATATTTTTTTATTAAAAAGAGTATCAATGAGTAGGATGTCAAACAATTCCCTGCCTGGTGTCCCCCTACTTTATCTGGCCCAGCCTCCTGAAAGTCCTCTGGGTCATGGCTACTCTCAAGAAAACAAAAATGGTTTTAGTCTGTGGATAGGCCTTTTCCAAGACCCTTGTACTGAATCACGAAAGCCTCCATGTGGACGTGAGGCTTAGAGTCAGACTTGAAACAAATCATTGCTATCTGCTATTGAAACAGGGGCCATTTGGTAGATGAGAATGAGAACTTTTAAGGCACAAAGGAAAGTTCTGTAAGAGACAAGATTACTCAAATATCTTAAGAGTTAATAAAATAAAAGCTCCATGCAAGCCAGTAATACCCACTGAGTGTGCAGAGTCACCCAGGTGCTTGGGAATGTCTAAATCTGAGAGCTCTCTAAATAGTTTCTACTTTCTTCCTAGAACAGTGACTATGGCAACGAAACTGTTACTTTGGGTTTGCTGGCCTTGAACTTGCCAGATCTCCCATAGCTAACTCAGGCATATCCCAACAAACCACCTTAAAACTTGCTGGCATCTTTCAATTCTGCTTCTTGTTTGTACTTTGGCCTTACAGTTAACCCTTCCAACTCCAGTCTCCTCGACATTGGGCCTTTGGGGTCTCCCGCTCTCCCTTTTATAAATCTGCACCTCCAAATGGCCTCATTCCAGACCAACTCTTAAGCTGTACGTAAAACAATGCTGGTCAAAGCAATGAAGAACAGAAAAATGACCTTTTATAATCTTAAATATGTCCAAGATTTTATCTTTTCTATTCTCCAGAGTCCCAATAACAACAGCAGCAACATTAAAGAAAAAAAAGAAGTAATGAAGTGTTTCTAAAATTGCGCTCTGAACTTTTCATATTGGAAGTGAAAATAAAATAAACATGTCTTAGCAAGTGTAAGTAGGTATTCCAATGAACTGGTTGTAATAACTAGTTATTTCAGAGACACCTTGTCTTTCAAAAATTATTTCATTAATGATTAGCATGGCAGTCCTGATAGGGAAAACCATAAACTTGGAGAACAGACATAAGAGAATTTCATAAGCAGGAACTCTTTAATCATTTCCCTGAAGACAATGCTTGAATGCACTTTAGAAGGGAAGACGGGCCTGACTCCCTATCACCCTTCCTGAAGTCGTCACGGCTGCTAAGGCAACGGGGGTCTTGTCCACGGAGGGAGGGAGACTAAGCAATGGCACCCACATTTCATGTCTCTGGGTCAGTACAACATTTAGAAAGTTTTATAATTTTTAACTTTGCCGAATAAGGACACTAAAACCAAAATCTATTGTCTATCATCATCACTTCACAAGAAAGGAAGGAGGTTTTAACACCTAAAAAGTGGGAAGAATATGCTTTCAGAAAAAAAAAAAAAGGATGTTTTAAACTGAATATATGTGGTGTTATTGAAAATTCACCACGTTATATTATTTTTCTCCCTTCTGTGTGACCTGGTGAAAACTCCATCCCAGATGAGCCCTCAACCCACAGAGGGAAGTTGGGAATGTTTGTGATAAGAGAACAGGGACCTCATTGTTCTCGCCAAAACCATTGCTTTAAAGTGAATTTCAAAGTAGAAGAATGAGGACAGTGTTTCCCAAACTGCAGTCATGTGAAAACACCTTCACAAACGTCACGGCTGCATTTCACCTGTGTTGTTATTTACTCAGTTTCAACTGAGTCATTTGTTTACTTAAGTAAGTTTATTTAAAAATGAAAGTCTCATAAGGATAGCATGAGGGGAAAGCCAGTATCTTTTGCCATACTATCAAGATAACGCAACTGCTGGAAGGCCTGAGCCTACAGCTGACTCTGTTGAAAATGAAGACTAGCTAGTGTTGGGGGTTCAAGTCCTAGCAGTACCAGGATGAAACTTTCTGTCAGATTTAACCTGAAGGACAGAAAGAGGTCTGAAGGGAATAACTTTCTCAGTATGTAATTGTCATTTAGTGCCATGACCATGTAATGCCTAAAAGTGTCTCTTATACAAACTAATGTCATTTTGGTGGCCACTCATGGAATCAGACGTATCCTCAAATAGCAATTAAAAGTGCTGGCTACATCAACCTCCTTGAGTTCAAATCTGAGACTTCTCCACGTATCAGCTGGTGGCCGCTGGCAAGTTATTCATCTTCTCTGCCTAAGGTTTTCATCTATGAAATGGGAATAGCAGTAATGCCCACTTCAGAGGCTGGTTCTGAGGATCAAATGAGTGGATACATATAAAGCTCTTAGAACTGTAAGCAACATATGAAGAGTTCAAAAATGTTAGTCATACTTATTACCTCATACTTCGAGGAACACCAAAAGGCCTGGTCTTACGTTAGACTATACCAACCATATAGTAATGCAGTAACACATTTCTGGAAAGAACATACAGCTAGGGGATACGAATGACAATTCCTTTGCTAATTTGAATTAAAATGTATAACTTGGTCCATGTGCATATCAGGCAATTTATTGTTCATTTGGTTTACATTTTCTTCTATGCCCCATTTACTTGGTCAAGGGCAGGTCTGAATGATATATTTTTGTTTTTAAGGCACAGTACACAATGCATTTGACACAAAAAGGTCACACCAGAGAGAACAGCTTTCAGAATCTTAACTGTAAGTCACTCTTTAGATAAACAAGGCCATCCAAATACATTAGGTTTTAAATTATGAAATCAATGTCCCCTCTGTTTAGAGTAAACAACAGAATTAATGTCAGGTTTAACCCTCAGAGTGGCTACACATGCTATGATTTAATTCTTATGAAATACAGTAAGGGGGGACTTATCACTAAACCATCAAATAAATAAGCTAACATCAAAAAGCAGTAGTTCTAGGGGGCTCCTGAGATGGATTAGTTGGTCTCGAACAAGAAAGACGTATATTAACATATCCTAAGCTGCTGCCTTTCATGTGTCATCCCTTTTGTCCCTGGAACTATATTTAGTACAGAGAGAACAACAGTGCTGCCAGGGCAGTCAAGTAGAAAGAGAGGGCATTAATTTAGTAGGTCTTGGTCAAGGTTAGGGCAAGAGATAGTGGACAAGTACATATTTAATTTATTAAAATACAAGATAAGGTCATACTGGAAACTTAAAGCAATCTCTAGACCTTACACTGAGTCTACCTTGACAGTGGCCTGATTCACAAAGATCTGGATTTTAAAAATACCTGTCTTCTTCAGTCCCTGTCCCTTTACGATAGGACAGTTTCTGCCAGTCCTACAACAGGCTTCTTGGTAGCATCTTTATTACCTTCCTTTCCTTTCCACTTTTGTCGTTTCTTCCTCCACCACGTCAGGTTGAGCACCTCAGCTTTTCCGTTTTGCTGTCAAGAGACCCCATTTGTAACTTGCCTCCCTCTTCCCCACAGACCCCTTCATTGCTAGGCTTCTTCTGCTCTGGTTAGGTCATGTTCCCGTCCTCGTTTGTTTGGCTCTTTCAGGCAATCTCTCAACTTTTCTATGGAATTCTGCATCGAACATTATTTCTTAAAAATGTCACCTGGCCTTTCCTACTGCTCTTCTTCCTCCCACACTGTTATCAAGGACATTAAAAAAATTCCTTCACTCCACTCTTTCTTTTTTTAACTCTTAAATTTTCTTTTATTTTTAAAAAAGGTTTTTGATTTATTTTTAGAGAGAGGGGAAGGGAGAAAGAGTGGGAAAGAAACATCAATGTGTGGTTGCCTCTTGAGCGCCCCCTGCTGGGGAGCTGGCCTGCAACCCAGGCATGTGCCCTGACTGGGAATCAATCCAGTGACCCATTGGTTTACAGGCTGGCACTCTATCCACTGAGCCATACCAGCCAGGGCTCCACTCTACTCTTATTATGTCTATAACTAATAGAAGGTTCCAGATCCTGAGTGGAATCGGGTCACACCTTTTCATTTGCCTTTGCCCTTTTCCCCAAGATCTGCTTCTTTTAGAAGGCTTACCTGGAGTACTTTAAGAGACCAAAAGAGCTGAATAAGGTCAGAGGCAATGCAGTGAAAACTCCTCTCCCTTTCCTTTACCGAGTTTGCATCTGGTCTGGGGATCTAATCAGAAAGAGTACCCGAGGTTGGCGTTCAATAAATCTTAACTAGTAGCAGTGGCTCTGGCTTTCAGAGAGCTCTACACCCTACCTATAAATGGCCTCTATGTTCTGGGGTAAATTAACTCTTCTGGATCTGTCTGATTACTTTACAATGACCTGAAGGGGTCATTTATGAAGTTATACTAGTGTCCTAGAAATGTCACTTTACCACCAAAATAAGGAGCAAAATCTCATACATTCACAGGGCATCTGCAGTACGTGTGGCACTGTTCCAGGTGCTGGAGATATGGGTGGACAACTCAGATGAGGCTCCACTCTCCTGGAGCAATGGCTTCTGAGAGTATTTAAAGGCCAAGGAAAAATGGTCACAGTCACACTGGTCAAGAAAACCAGGTTGAAACCATCCAATTAAGGAAGAGGGGGATGAATTCGTTGGTGGATGGGGCACTATGCTAACCAATGCTCCACCTCCCTGAACTAGGATACACATTTAAGAGTGGGCAGGAGGTTTAAAAAAAAATCCTAACCCAACCCAAAAGATAATGGGAATCATCTGTGCTGCTCTCATGTGCAAACCTATAATTTATGGAAAGATGGGAAAGAGAAAGTCCCTGAGGAGGCCTAGCCAAGTTTTGTGGTGAAAATTCAACTGTACTCCAAGCTCAGACTGGAAGAGGTGGGGGTGGAGAGGAGCAAGAAGCCACAGTAAAAATAACACATCTTGAGGCAGCCAGCTCCCTCTCTTCTCCCCAGCTCCAAGGCCATTCCTGGGCCGATGCCTTCCTCCCTTCCTCCTGCTCCCCCCTCCAGGCCTCCCCCATTCACAGGTTATTACTTTTTCCTCTTTGTTTTTCATTCATTATGTAAGAATCTCAAACCGGCTGTAGTACTCATAATTCCTGTCATAAGGTAGTGCCAGCAGTATAAATTATAGGGCATCCTCGGAAGCAGGTAGTTAAGATCAAGTGAAGATGTGTGCTTAATAAAATAAAATGGAGTTACTGGGAATTTTCAAATTATGGAAAGGAGGTCATTTCCTTAAATACATGACTGTATATAATATATATTTGCATTGTTCGTCATTGTTTGTGCACACTTACATGTAAAGTAATTTACTACTAAGAATATGCCATAAGGCCTGATAATAGACCATCATTCTTAAAGGCAACATTACTTGCAATGCCACCCTCAGCCGACTCTGGTTTTTGAGTTTCAGCTCTATATCATGACGACTAGATATGCACTTTTTGCTGCTTCTGTTGCGTTATCGTTCCTTAGCCTTATAATATGCCTTTTAAAGGGTATGGTTACTAATAGGTCAACTACTGATTTCAAAGTATTTCTAATTGCCAGTATCAGTGATTGCTGGGCCATCTGAAAAAACATTTTAATTACACATTTTAATAATTTGCTAACATACTTCAATAAAACTTCAACATATATTTTATTCATTTCCTTATCGGTCATATAAGGTAAATTATTATCCACGTCAGAGATGGGGAAATTGAGGCCGTCTAAGCTAGAAAAGATTGATAGTAGTGGCATAAATAGTCTATGAAATAGACGTCAAATTGTCTAGGCAGGAAATCCCCTTGAAACTTCTCTAAGTTTCTAATGCCAGTTAAGGTATTCCTGTTATTCATAAATAGCTTTAACTGCTAGTAAGAAAAAAAATATATAGAAAGAAAGAAAGCACCTGTGTTCATAGGGTGTATGATAAAGCCATATGACAGTGCCATAAATTAGCTGCACCTTATTAATATGACCGTGAGGGACTTTCCACAGAGGTGCCCACAGAGCATTTGCTATATGCCAGGCATTCTTCTAAGCACTTGACATACTTATAACAATCTCATAACCTTGGGGGGCATGTACTTCTTCCCCACTTCACAGATAAGGGAACTGAGGCACAGCAAGTTTAAGTAGCTTGCTCAAGGTCGTAAGGGATGAAGCCAAGATGCAAACCCAGGCTGTGTGGCTTTAGACTCCATGCCCTCAACCACTGGGCTAACCTGCCTTTCAGGGTGCGCGCTCTAGCTAAACACCAGACTGCGGTTAATTAAAGGTTTACTGGAAAGGCAGTTGTTTGAACTCGGGACCAAACGGCCCGAAAGAAAAAACAACAGATAAATGTTGCCGAGGTCTCCAGTTCACAAATGTTCACTTATGCAACAACAGAGCTTGAATTAACAGCCTCTTTTGAGTTCATTCTCATCCTTGCCTTCCTCTTCCTGTAACTGACACATCCATTTACCTCATACTTATCAGGCACTTCCTCTTGCCCAGGCTCTGTTCTTAGCAGTAAGGACCAGGACGAATAAGAGAAAGACTTGAATTCAAGATTGAATTTTTCACTTAGGGAGCAGACCGAAGAACCAGGTAACACAGGTGACATTTTATTTTGGAAATGGGTTAACAGTCTTGGTAAGAACCATAAAGTCGTGCCCTTTCTGCTCCCAGCCAGGGAACTGAGCCCACCCCACTATGAGGGCTTTTTCAGCACACCGCCCACCAGAATGTGTCTTGTCTTACACACATTTGGAACTCACAGCATCACAGTCCGTAAGAGCTGGCACTTAACAAATACTGGAAAGACTGTAAAACAACAGTCTGTAAGTCAAGGAGTGCCGGTAATTTCCTGCGGTGCTCATAATCATTTTTAAGGTGAGAGTATTCTCTCTTTTTATTGTGGTAAATATACATAAAAATGACCATTTTCACCATTTTTTAGGTATATCTCGTAATCACTTTTGGTTACACTTCATTGATTACTTTTCTAATTACTACGGTTTCTTTACTTCTAACCACTTCATGGGCAATAAAACTGTAATTCACACAGTAAGCCGGTTTTCCCAACTAGCACGACTAGCCATGTTAGTGTCTCAGAAAGGCCAGCTTCTCTCCTGGACTGGGATGACTTCAGTCCTTGTGGTGCCCCTTCCCTCCCACCCTTGATAAATTCAGAAGCTACTCAGAGGTCTAAAGTTTCTTTGCCTCCCTCATCCTAAGCAGCTGAATCAACTTCTCTCTCCACCCCTTTCATTATCCCATTCCATCCACCCCATTGCCATCAGTGGGGTGGAGACTCATAGCTTATAAGTGTGCTGAAGAAAACCCCAGAAGCAAGAAACTAGAATAACTTGCTCCTGCTAACAAAACAAACCAGAAAACACAGTAGGGGCCAAGACCTCACAGTAGCTGAGTTCCAAATCCTTCCTTATCCCGAGGAGACAGACTGCCTGCCTCTCTATTCTAAGCTCAGGCAATGTGGCTTAAGCAAACTCATAGAAGGAATTCAAGCCTCAAGATCCATTTTCAGCTTTCCCCAGATCCCATGTGCCTTTTTATCCGTACTCCATCCTGCCCAGCCAAATGTGAAAGCCCATGTAAAGACCATTACATCTCACTTTGAAAGACTCGAACGTCCTTACGAACTAACTCCTGGCTGGAAATGCTGGACCCATGGAGACGGAGAAAGCAGCAGCCAGTTGGAAAACAAAAAGAGAGTTGTTATCTCCGTGTTAAATTAGACTCAGATCTGCTGAATATCTTGGCCAACTTCTGCCACAACTATTTTGGCTCTTTCTACCACCCAAAGTCTTTTGTGGCCAAGATGCACCGCCGAGCTGCTGTTTGACACTGTGTGCCGGCAGGCCTCTGTGCCAACGCTGAGTAACACCCTTCCTCCTTCGGGTTTTGGGGTAGCAGGGGAAGACTGCTAATTCCTTTTGCGACCACTGACTAAGAGCGGAGCGGCCAACAATTTGGCAAATTATATACACACCTAAAATGTCAGCTGCATCAGAGATTTCTGCCTTCCATCCTTCCAGGAGCTGAAGAGAACCTTTAGGCTGAAGGCAATTCTAGAAGAGGTGGGTTTTCTAACCACATTCTACTAGCAGAACTACTAGCAGAACTCCAGGCACGAGGATCCTGAGTAGTAAAGAATCATCTTTGATCAGGGTGTACGCCAATAATCTGAACCAATGGAAGAGGATGGGAATTGAAAACAGTCAGTTATGAACACAGGTGTGTGCGCGTACACACGTGTGGGGTGAGAGAAGTTCTACCGCAAAGATTTATTTTTGGAATCTGACTAGGTATGAACACATCGACACACACCGAACAGGTCAGCCCTAGCTATGAATATAGAATGTGCTAACTCTAAACTTTTGAAAAACAAAACAAAAAGCAAATTCATAATATCATAAATCCATATGTAATTAGCCTGCTTTTCCTTTCGGACTATAGATTAGTATATTCTATGGGTTCTCTAGTCCTTTGTCCTTTTCTAGACTATTGCTGTTGACGACTACGGGTCACTCACTGGGTTGGACAGAGCAGAACTAGTGTGACCACCATGGCTGTGGTTAAAACGGACCCATAAAAACTGCAGGGGCTGTGGCCTACTTGGGAGAAGGTGGGCCTGGTTACAGCTACACAGATTCTCTTGGGCACTGGGACTTTTACCACATGTGGCGCTGGCTTTTTGGGGGCTAGCGATGGGCGCATTTACCTGGTTCTGCTTCCCATTGTCCCCTACTCTTTCTTTCCCCCACCCCGTGGAAGGATTGGGTGGGGTTTCAGCAATAGGAGGGCTACTGCTGCCCTGCTGCCTCCTGGGTCTTGGTGCCAGCTTGCCTCTAGAAATGCAGGATGCTGATGCTGGAAGGAACCAGTATGACGTAGCTGTTCGCAGTGTGTGCCCTGGAGAAGGGAATCCTTCAGCTGCCAGGCGGGCTGCACAGCTGGTCTTATTCCTTATTCCTTATTTTTGTTTTGATTAAGTCTGAAGCATTTTATACTAAATTGAGGAAACAAAACAAAGGAGGGTGTGTGCTAGAGCAGGACAGCTTGGGTTTAAATCCCAGCTCTTCCACGGTTCACTAGATGACTTGGGGCAAGCTCATCTCATGTAAAAGGTGGGTAACAATAGTATCTATCTCAGAGGGCTGCTGTGAGGGTTAAACAAGGTTATCTATGTCCATTTCAAACAGGGTGTGGCCTAAAGTTAAGCACTCAATAATAAAAGTAACTAAGATTTTGGAGGCATATAATAACTAGCAGATATTGTTAATCTAATCATTTAGTGCAAAATTTTTATTTTACAAAGATGTTAAGCACCAGAGAGATTATGTGACTTGCTAAATGATAAACTGTTGTTGTCACCCTGGGTCATGGGTTTTGCAAATATCCCTCTCTTTCTCCTTGACTAAGTGATATGAAATGACAGTGAAATGAGCAAGCCCCTTGGCTTCAGTGAGATTGTGCCTTAACTCTGGATAGAAGAAAGCAGATGGAAAACCCTGGCCCTCTTTAGCTCCTTCTGCCTGTCTGTCAGATGATCGGTCCGTGCCCCCAGCAGGCAGTAGGCAGAGAAAGAAGAAAAAGATGAAACTCAAATTGGTAGTTTTATTACCTGTGATTGACTACACTGCTTTCTCTCTGTACCCTTGACCTCTGCTCCAGCCAAGAATACATTCACGATGCCCTTCCCCAACTCCCTTTTTCCTTCTGCTCTAAGCCTTCCCTTAAAATGCCCTACCCTTTTATTGTCCCTTATGCACACCCGAGCTGCAATGGGCTCTCTGCTGTTAGCCCAACACAAATACTAACTCGTAGTTCAACAGATAACCTAATTGTATGCAAACCCACTAGATGGTATATTATCTTCTGCATATGTTTGCTGGCCAACTTATGTGCTCTGGGTATTATTCTAACTGCCGCTAGATAATAAGATATTAAGAAAAGAACTGTCTTTAAAGATTTTATTTATTTATTTTTAGAGAGGGGGAAGGGAGGGAGAAAGAGAGGGAGAGAAACATCAGTGTGTAGTTGTCTCTCGAGCACTCCCTACTGGGGGCCTGGCCCACAACCCAGGCATGTGCCCTGACTGGGAATTGAACTGGTGACTGTTTGATTCGCAGGCTGATGCTCGATCCACTGAGCCACACCAGCCAGGGCTAAGAAAATAATTTATCTGTCTCTTAAGGAATAGGGAAAATAAAAATATTTAACTTGTTTATATAAACTGTCCATATCATATTTGTGAAAATGCTTGAAACAGTTATTTAATGACAAAAAAGCAAATGATCAGCTGACAGCAAATGAAAGTCTTGACATTCGTCACTTGGAACTGAAGGGGCTTGAGATCAGGCTCTATCTCTCGGGCCCTTGCTGTGCCCACAGTCTGGCCGCTTTATGCAAACTGGCTGGGAAACCCCAGAAAGTAGATACAAGTAATTTAATTGCTTCTCAAATACCAAAAGTCATGGAACCCAGGTCCTAAAGCTGGAAGCGGCTGTAAAAATTGCTTAATTCAACCTTTCACCTCACAAATGAGGGAACTTAAGACTCAAGAGGTAAAGTGATGAAGGTGGTTTCTATCCAAATATGACTGTGATTCTCCTTTTGGGAACAGATATAGCACAAAGCCAAAGCCTGGAAAAAAAAGTGGTCCAAACTTGGATGCACTGTATAAAATTGTCATTTAAAGATGCCATATATCTTTAACACACTGGTGAACAGGGCTGAGAATAATCCCTATGAGGGTTAAGTTAAAATCCATTAGAAAAGAAAAGAAGCTCGGCTTTTATAAAGCCCTGAGAAGTGAGAGAGATGGGGATATTTTAAGAAGTAAGCTGTGTCTCCACTCCTGACTAAGACTTAATGGAACGCATACATTCAAGGAGACGTGTGGAATTTAAGCACAGTTCAACATCAGTTAATTCCAAGAGTAAATGCCCCTCAGTCCGAGCTGCCTTCCATCTCAGCCGTTAAAGGAAGCTAGAAAGCCAATTACACTCACAGCAGGGCCTCTCCCCTCCTGCAAGAGAAGAATGTACTGCAAATTCTGTGTGTACTTTACATGCTAGTAAAACTATAATTGCAGGTGGGAAGACACATGCGTTCTCTTTGTTTCTGCCAACATTTCAGTCTGGTAAGCTCCTCCTTTCTATACCTGCAGAAATAGGGTAGACTCAGTGTTTTTTTTTTTTTTTTTTAGCACAAAAAAATATTCTGTGATTCTACAGAATTGAAAAGAAAGATATCTTTGCACAAGCCACTGAAAAGGCATGCATTCTTCAAAGAGACAGGTGCTGAAGGTGCCTACCATTTTTGCGAAGCCAAAACCAACCTTTTGGCTCAAACTCTGAAATCCTCTCAGCAAGACCAAAGAAAAGCGGTGAGGCTCAGAGGGCCATACTCGACTGTTCTAGCATAATCTCAGGGAGATCTCATTGCCTGAGGGTGGGTTCTCCAGGTGCACTTCCTCTGTGCAGCTACTGGGGGAAGGCTCGTCTAGGACCACCCGGAGGTAACAGGGGAGGGGTCTGTGGGGGAGGAAGCTCTCCCGACCAAGGTGCTGCCCTACCTGGTTACTGCGTAGCTGCTGCTACAGCAGAATCCTATGGCCTAGACCCCCGTGCAGAATCTGAGGGGCACGACAGCGGTGTAGCAAATATTACTTCTGTGGTTATAGCTGGAGTCTAGTGGCCACAAACACAGAGTCTAGGTGACACAGAAGAAAGCTACAGGGAGCCATTTATGAAAGATCCATGTCTCATAGCAACACGAATACCAGTCCTTATACAACTAGAAAAGCTCCTATCTCCTCAGCCCTATGTGTCAAGTGGGGTTCTTTTTTTGTTTTTTTTGTTCTTTTTTTCAATGATCTCTGAATATTTTATTTGCCTCTTGTGCCTCAACACCTCAGAACTTTGGTGTCATTGACCTCAGCCATCACTTTGCCACCCACTGTCCTGTGGGTGGTCGTCTTTTGGAGGAACTGCATTGAGTTGCTGTTGTCTAGGATGCCACCAAGATCAGAGTCCCCCCTTTCTTCCAGCAGGCGGTGGTAGGTGGCAATCTGTTTCCAGCTTGACCTTGGTGTTCAGCAGGGCCTCGTACTTCTGGGCTTAGCGCTGTCCCTCTGCCTGGGTCTGGGCCAGCTCTGACGCCATGGGCAGCAGGGTCCCATGAGCTGTGCCATCGCCCTGGCACGCCACATCTCTCAGGCTGTTCTCCAAGCTGGCCTTCGGATTTCTCATCAAGTCCAGGTCGATCTCCAAGGACTGGACTGGACAGCTCAGCTCCGTAAGTGTCATCTCAGCAGTTCCTATCTCAGCGGTCTGCGAGGTGACCACGGCGCTGTGCTCCTCGGTCTGCTGGAACTGGTACTTGTCTAGCTGCACTCGGTTCTTCCGAGCCAGCTCGTTATATTGGGCCTGGATGTGTGCCACAATCTTGCTGAGTTCCCGAGTTTGCGGCCATCCAAATCCACGGTCAACCCAGAGTTGGCAATTTGGTTTTGTAAAGCATTTACTTCCTCCTCGTCATTCTTCATGATGAGCAGCTCCTCCTTGAGAGCCTTGATCTCTGTCTCCAGCTGAAGCAGGGTGATATCGGTGTCATCAATGACACTTCAGAGCCCAGTGATGTCACTCTTGATAGCTTGTTGCATGGCCAGCTTGTCTCATTCTTGACTCTGAAGTCATCAGCAGCAAGATGGGCATTGTCAATCTGCAGAAGAATGAGGGCATTGTTCATGGAACCTGCAAAGATCTGAGCTCTCAGGTCCTGGTGGTCTTGAAATACTGCCCCCAGTCTCTGACCTGAGGTCCCTTTTTCTCCAGGTGTTTCCAGATTTTGCTCTCCAGTCTCTGATATCAGCCTCCAGGCTCCTCACCCTCTGCAGGTAGGAGGCCAGGAGATCACTCAGGCATCGCATAGTCTCCTTCTTGCTCTGGGCGCCCCCTATGCCCACCAAATCCCCAGCCATCCCCACAGCTGGGCCCCTGGGCCCCCAGCCACCCCGGACACTGGTGGAGGGGCACATGGCGATGCGGGAGCCCGAGCCCCTGGCACCTGCACAGACACCGGCTGCAGTGCTGGACGGCTGCACAGAGCCCAGGGTTGGTGGAGGAGCTGGAGCAGGTGCTGAAATCCATGTTGTTTGGGAGTGAAAGCGAGAAACCAAGGCTCAGGTTCAAGCTGTTCAAGCAGATTCTAAGTGGCTGATACACATTAACTCCAAGCCTCGCAAAAGCCTTTTGGGGAAGGTACTATTCTCCACATCAGAGATGAAGAGCTGCTTAAGGTAAGAAAGAGAAGTGACTTGCCCAAGGTCACCTAAGTGAGTCTGGCATGAGCTGGCATTGGAGCGTGGGCAGCCAGGCTCCAAGGTTCCAAGACTGCAGTGCATAACCACTGTACCATCGAGCCCCTCTGCAATGCCCAAGGTCAGGCGTCACTACCTCTTTGGAGACCTTTGCTCCAGGCCAAAACATCACTCCATGTTGGCCTCACCCTGGCCTGCTGGTCTCCTTACAGCCATCTTAATTTTGCTTTCTACTTAATTTTCCACCTCACAAAGCAGTACCAGGGAGTGGGAATCTGGTGATACTGTTTGAATGATTTATTAATCGGCAGCTCAAGGAAATGGAGGGCTTCCCTGCTGCCACCTGACCTTTGTCTTCGGCATTCCTGATGTTTGCATTGCTGTCCTGACCTTGCAAAGTGACCTGGAATAGCTCGCCTGTTTCCTTCTGTGTCCACGTTCAGAGCCCAGCTGTCAGCCTGTGCGCGTCTGTCAACTGAGATCTCAAGGGTTTGGGACAGGGTCTGCAGGCCTTTGAGGAGCACAATCTAACCCTAACCTCCAAATTCCTTCTCGTAATTGAGCATTCATTAGTTTGACGGAACAAAAGCAGGCATTCTCTATTATAAAGCAGAGGTCAAAACCAGTGGCTGTGTTTTGTTTGGCCTGCAGGGTGTTTAAATATTGAGAAATTTCACATAAAAATACGGATTTCCGGCTTCTCTTGGAAAACGGGAAGGGATGACAATTCTGGGGCTGCTGAGTAACAGCTGTCCCCTTCAGAGGGGACGCTCCCTCCGGTTTCTCAGCACAGGCTGAAGCCTCACCTTGGCCCTGCTTTGGGCACAGATGCCACTTGCCTAACCTCTGCAGGAATCTAATCGACTAGACCTGTTCTAAAACCGTATCTCTCTCCTTTAAAATGTGAACCGCTTTGGCCGGGTGGCCCCTCCCAATGTGTCTGGCATACCAGCACAGCTGTCCCTTTTCTGTCCTGTCCCCAGCACCTGAAACCGTAGATGGTACATAATAGGTGCTTATCAACTTTCTTCTTATGTGGGTGAATAAATGGATGCCTAGCTCTCAGGAAGAAAGTGAACTTGAGGGACAAGAAGCCTGTCTGACGGCTACAGAAGTCCAGGTTTATGAATGCTTCAGCGGCTTTCCGAATGACTGAAGTTGCTGCCTACTCCTTTCCTTTATTTGCCCTGCTGTAAAGGCCTTCCCTGCTGTCACAGGCGATGTCGAATCTTGCTTAACATTCCAGGAACAAATGTGTTGATGGCTTAACAGGACCTAGCCAGAAATTAAAATAAAAAATAGGAAGGGGTGCCCCACTCAACCTTCTGTTTTCTCCCCGGAAAGATGGGGATGATGCTGCTGGAGAGCAGCAAGTCCCAGAAGCCCGGTGCAGATGGAGTCGCAGGCTGCTATCCCAGACGGCCGACGGGTCTGGCTGAGACGCACACTAATGCTGACTGATGAGGCTGCCATACTTCCCGTTCCGTTTCTGGCGCATTACCAAGTGAATGGACTCTATGAAAGTGCTAGAACCTCCTAAGCCTTCAACACCTAACTAGACAGAGCCCTCTGGTGATCCCTCTGGCCCCCGGAAGACCAACAGCAAATGTGGTAGAACGGCTGACGGGAGGCATCCGGGGGTCAAACCCCACCGGTCCTTACGAGCTTGAGCGGAACTTCGGGCAGCCTCATACGGGAAGTCCTCAGCTCATGGGCAGAGCACAGAAGCTTGGCCACAGTCAGCAAGAATCACTCGTCATTTGCTGAGAAAATGAGCGCTCTCAACTTCAAGGTCTCCATGGCTCTGGGCACAGAGTATGTGCTTAATAAATGTTTGCTAAATGAGTAAATGAGCAGGGAGAAAACCCCCAGCCAGGGGTTTGGTGACAGAAAAGTGGGTTCGTGTTTCAGGCGCCCAGGTTGGGATGGAAAGATGATAAACTCTACACTCTTTGCAGCTCTAGGCTGGAGACTCTTCCGTAGACTCTATAACACTTTCATTTCTGAGGAAAGTGAAGCGACCCCATCATACTTATTCCATGAATGTCTGTTGAGACAATTTATCAAAATAGTCTTCGGAAATGTCCAAGTCAGTCACGAAAAATTTCTTCTGCTTGTCTCCATGACAGAAAGGCTGGGTTAGGTCACCGAGGGGTTGGAGGCTACCACGGCCTGCAAGTCCTCTTCCCATTCCCCCCCACCTCGCTCACACCTCAATTTAGAACCACAGCTTCTTGGGAGCCTTCCCGGGCGACTGAGTGACGGCTGTTCTGGTTACTATTGCTGAAAACAAATTGGCCCAAAACCTACTGGTATAAGACAATCATTTTATTATGGTTCGACTCTGAAGGTCAGAGTTCAGGCAAAACACAGCGGACATGGCTTGTCTGTGCTCCATGATATCTGTAGCCTTATCTGTAGCCCCCTTGAAAGCTGGGGGTGGGGATCATGTGGAGGTATCTTCGCCCACATATTCGGTGGCTGATAATGGCTGTAAGCCAGGACTCTTCGTGGGCTGGCTGACATGGTGGCTGGTTAACAAGAGTGAGTGTCCCCCTAGAGCACCAGGTTGAAGCTGTATCATTTTATGACCTAGCCTTGGAAGTCACACAGCATCACCTCCATGATCACAGGCCCATCCAAATTCAGGGAAAGGGAACACAGCACCCACCAGAACCCCCCCCCCCACCTCTCAATGGGAGGGATGTCAAAGTCACAGTGCGAGAAGGGCATGTGGGATGAAAGGTACTGTTATGGTCATCTTCACGAAACAGAACCCACAACACTTGGTTAGATGTGCTTCCCAAGTGTTTAAATCCACTGACTTAAAATATGCTTGTCTGCCTCTCTCATTAGACTGTGAACTCGGTGAGGAAAGGGGCTGTGACTTACCTGTGCATCCTCTGTCCCTAGCACAGTGCCTACCACACAGAAGGCATTCAACACCTACTAGGTGAGTTGAACCAAACAGAAGAACCAGAAGGGCTCTTGGGGCCCCCTTTCATGTTGGCTGTTGCTGGCACAAGGCAAGTCTGACCAGGGAAATAGAGTAAGTGTGGGAAGGAAGGACCTAAATGCCCTTCTGAGGCCAGTGCTGTTCTCTGTGAGTGTATCACATATGCGAAGGGAATGTTTGCTTCCTTATGCCTCTCAGGCTGTTTATAGGAAATAATTATAAGAACCATAACTGACCTTGTATTTCTCTTTTCTTGAGCTTTTTGAAAACATTTCCCCGCCTTTGTATCTCCGTGCCATGAGCATGGCAAGTATGTGATCACCCGAGAGGCTGCCTGTTTCTTTATGCTCCGACACTGGCTTGAGGAGTCGGAAAACCTCGGCTTCAGTCTTGGTTCAGTCAGTAGCAGAAGCTGTGCTGCTCTGGCCAGCCAACTAATTTTCGGCCTCGGTTTTCTTGCCTATAAAGGGAGTATTAAAAAGGCGGACCTGCCTCTCCAACAAAGTTATTTGGGAATAACGCTTTTCAAGTGGTAAAACAAAATACAAATATAAAATGCGATTATTATACAATATTGTGGTTCTAAAACACACATTCTTTGACAAGTCTCCTTTTAGAAGGTGGAGTCTAATTCTCTTTTTCATGAACGTGGGCCCGACTTTGTGATTTATTTCAAATGGGTACAACGCGGCAGAAGTGATGCCATCTGACTTCTGAAGCTTCACCTGGCTTTCATGCTCCAGACCCTCACAAGCCAGCCATCGTGCCATGAGGACACCTAAGCAGCCCGTGGAGAGGCCCGTGTGCGAGGAGCTGAGGTCTTCCACCAATGACCGGCACCATCTTGCCGGCTGTGGGAGTGGCCCACCTTGGAGGTCAAAGGCTCCTTCGGGTAACTGCAGTCCTGACCAACATCTGGTCTGCGACCTCCTAATGGGCTGCACGCCCAAACTGCCCAGCTACACTGACCCCAAGTTCCTGACCCACAGAAACTGTGGGACACAATGAAGGTTGACTTTTAAAGTTACTACGTTTGGGGTTACTTATACGGTAACCAACAACTAATACTAACCAACCAATGGTGTGGCAGACGTTTCTGTTTCTCTGACCATGTGATGGGTTTCGATCCAAATCCTTTCTTGCCTATTCCTAGTGGCTAATATCAAATTCACGTGTGAAGTACAGGCCGAGGGGTCAGGCAAGGGGGAGTCCAAGTCCACTGCTGGTTGGATCCAGACCGTTGGATGCCAAAGTAGAAATGGGGGCCAGGTAACTGGACCCCCAGGAAAGTGATTTCAACACTGACTAAACGCTATTAAGTCCTGAGGCTGTATACTCCTCTATTACAATGCTGTTTACACCTGAAGGGCTCGGGTTGGCTTCTGGAATCCTGATCTCGACCGAGCTATTTCTTACCTGGAGGACGAGGCTCCCTATCCAACACTCACAACGCAGTCGTCTTTCTGACCTGGGCTCCCCAAAACAGTAGAGACTCTGCCCTCAGCAAGTCCCACTGGCTGCCACAGCCTTTGCCTGCCTTCCCCAGTCCCTCACTGCCTCGGGGACCAGGTGTGTGGACACAGCTGGGTGTGGTGCCTCGGTCTGCACACAGTTTTCTCTGGGCAAAGACTACCCAGCTGGTGTAAAGGACAATCAGTATCAGCACCTTGTTAATCAACTACTTCAACTCGCTCGGCTAATTGGTCCCGTCACCGAAACACCAAACCCCAGTAATCAGCGATCAGCAGAACCCCAAAGACGAGGCCTCGGGGGGCAGTCCGAAGACGCAGGCTCCAGCCCTAGCACTTAGCAGTAGCTGTCTCTCCTCCCTCCACCCAGGATCTGCAATGTCCTGGGGCACTTGAGCATGAGTCCACGGACTGTTCAGCACCCACCCAAGGTACATGTGCTCTCCGATAAAACGGCAGTGACTTTCAGTTTGCTCTGCTACCAATCTGCCCATTCTTCAAAGAGTAACACTCAATCCCTTCCTTTCCCCCTTGAAAGATCACTTGTTAAAGGTCCACTTATTTAAAAGGCATGACTTTTCCACAAATAACCTAACAGCCTTCTTTCCTAACTCATTAACTGACTAAAGCAGTTAACAGAGGTTTAGTGGTGTTTCACTGGAGGTCTCCCTCCTGTCTCAACCCAGGTTACTATGCTCAGGGTTTTCTGAGAGCAGTGACGGCAATGGTGACACAAGCGCTGGCCACAGCGCAGCACAGGCAAGCTGTCATGCTTTGTTTTTCTTTGTTAAATCCAAATGCTCCTAATTAGTTATCCTGCCTGCTAACGCCTGGGTAGACAATGGTATGGGGACCAGGGGTGCCGAGTGGCTATGAATACAAGTTCTTCAGACTCCTGAGGCTTGGGGACCGGTGACTCGGTTGTGGTACTGAGGCACCGTGTTCCCCCGTGTGAGTAAAGGTCAGCACCTGTTACTTCCCCGGTGAAAGGGCCACTGCGCCGCGTGCCCACTCAGGCCGGCCTCTGTCTGCGGGCCCTGAAGAGCGCCCACAAGGAACAACAGCTTCTGAGTCTGTGTTCGCCGGCAGGGCAGGGCCATGCAAAATAACTCGCATAGCTTCCTTGGGAAAGAATTCAATAAAGTATGTTCTTAAAAAGTGGCCTCGAAATGCCTTAAAAAGTTGCCTTTTGGTGATCATACTCACTAGCTAGAAAACACTAGAAAATCTTCAAGGTAGGACCACCATTTGCATTATTTCTTCACAGGCCAATTCTGACAAAAGTTTGGGTCACACAGATGACAATTCCTAAGGTCTATGGGTATGGAAAACTGGCGAAAATTGAACTGAAAAGTTAGCCAGCTGTTCTGGGATGTTTTGTGCGCAGAAAGTTAGCAACATTGAACAACTCACCATTATTCTGATATATAAAAGGCAGGAATTTTTGTTTGGCTTTAGAATTCTGTGTGTTTTTATTTCGCAGACCAGCATTTCTAATATTTTGTTTAGGGGCTAACATTAAAGTAATTACTTTGGTTTTCTTTTGGGAAGAAGCTGGTGCGGTTAGGATAGTGTGTGTCTATTCACCCATCTATCCGTCAGTTCATGGAAAGTATGTGCCCAGCTGCTTGGTAGAAGCATGTATGGTGTTAGCGTAAAACAAATAGCTCAGGCCATTCTGGGCAACCCCAGAAAGGTAGTTTGCATTTGATTTACTCCGCGCTCTCTTCATGGCTCTTGAGTGCTATGGGTCCCCCTCGCTGGCGTCCTTCCCACTTCACATCTCTTTAGTAAGTACTCCAAACTCCAGACTTTTCCATCTTTTTTTTCATCATTAAATCTTATCTGTTGAGATCTCTCTCCCCTCAAATGTCATGCTATGTTTTCAATTTATTAGTAAGACAAACGAATTTGTGCCAAAATAATAATTTATTCTTCTTAGATAATATATTTCATATTAATTAGAATCCAAATTACCTTAACCTGAAGGTGCAGTCTACTTTGAAAATTTAGGGAAGGTGAACAACGGGGAGGTCAGTCCTTCAGATTGTCCCACAAGAGGAGTGTGTGTGTTGGGGGGTGAAGTGCGGTGGGTGGTGGAGGGAATGGGGGAGGGGGCACGCTAACTGGCTGCCTCACCCATGGGATCATCCAGTATCCTTTCTCATGAATCGTACAAACAGAATCATTCAGTGCTTAACTTACATATGCCCCAAAGGTGAGTAACACCAGAAGCGTTAGTCATTAATATACATTTTAGGTTTTTGTCACAAAAGCACGGGTAGCCAAAATTTAGAAGTTAAATCTGACCTTTCCTTTCAGCAAGTAGCGGGAACTCTAGAAGAATTCTCCTATCACTTACACAGAACGAGGAATGACACATTAAACCAGGGTTCTGATTTGCTCCCTACGAGCAACTACAATCTCTAGAACATTAACTTACATATACTAATGTATTCTACTGGTAAAATGTGGAACTTTCTTATCAGTGTTAAAATAGCTCCGGGACTGTGAGGGAGGCTAAGGAGCGGGTTGTCTGGCCGTTCTCAGGGAAAGGGGAGGGCTCTGCCCGCAGAGACCGCGCTCTCCCTGCTGGCTCCTACCAGCGGCTCTTTTTACCATATTCCCATCTTAAAGCTTGTCCACGGATTGTGATAATAATGGACAGACTGAAAATAACAAAACACAAATTCCATTCTGCTTCCCCTTCTCCGAGTATCAAACCGGGACAAAGCTCTTAAAAAGCAGTACCTCAGTTTCCCTATTCAAAGCATGCACCAATAGTACTGGAAATATCCGTGCGAGCACATTGTAAAGTAACCACTATGCAGTATACCTGAAACCAATACAAAATAATACTGAAAGTAAACTGTAATTGAAAAATACAAATAGAAATTTTAAAAGGAAATAAATCTTGAGATTTATAGATTTAAAAAAACATGCACCAATACTGGTCCACTTGTTCACATATGCCTAGGCACTGCCTGCCAAATCCTTTATAAGGAACCACCCGTCAGTTCCACAAAACCACTGTGTGTTCTCACCACCTAAAAGAAAGTTTCTGTTTATAAGATTTTATTTTCCGTCAACTTACATTCAAAGAGTGCAGATTTAATAGGATTTTGTATTCTGGCAATTTTTACTTTGCTGAATAGAAATTCCTCTGAAACCCCAAACTGAAGAAATGAATAATGCTAGCTGGTAGACCCCCGAGCTCTTGGGGTTTGGAAAGCCTCTGCCCCACCTTCTGCTGCCTTCCTTGGCCCTACTGCTTGGCCAGGAGGACAGCCTGGCTCTTATCTTACGTGTTCATGTCACAGTGCTGCCACTGATGAGTCAGGTCATGACTTGTGCTGTTCAACTACTGCTTTCATGGTGTGGTGGTAAAATCCAGTGAGCAACTCAATCACTGGCAAAACAAACAGACAATTAGGGACTCAGTATGAGCATAAGCTACAGATTTTGCCAATAACTGGCACTCATTGGCCAGTAGGCAGGTGACTACAGCTCCCAGAACAAGGGAGTTCCCTTTGTTAAGAAGTGTCAGCCTGTGCTATTTATTGACTGATGTCCAAGTGTAGGATCATAAGGGAGAATGCATGCCAAGAGGCCAATAAATTCAAACAATTAGAAGGGGAAAAAACCGGTCTTGAATGTAGCATCAGAAGCATTAAGGTAGTTTGAAATCTTAAGCCAAATTGTTGAACTGAGTCTATTGGCTAAAACTTTAGGGATTATTACTTATAAAAATGAAAACAGAGAGAGAGATAAGTTTGTAAATATTTTTGTACCAGAATTCTTTCAGTGTCATTAACGCATTATTAGTGTTTTGTGTACTGTATTATTTTAAGATTGTATATACTTAAATTATAAATCCCCTTTTACAATGTTTATTAAATTCTTACCTTTTTTTTCTTTTTGGAAAGGAAGATGTCTATGTTTTGTTTTTTAAATAAAAACTAATAAGAAAAACCAAAATCACTTAAGAGAAATTTGTAGAAAGGAATCTGCCTTTAGGAAGGATATTTATATTATTACTGAGATCTATAACTCTTTAGTTAGTTGCTTTAGTTTCCCTTCCCCTCCCTGAAAAATTTATAAACTGAAATGCATGTTTCTATAGCTATTTTATATGAGACAAAAACCTGCTTTTATAGAGAACTTCATTTGAGGAGTGAGGAAATGAAGTGGGGGGAAATAACTTACTCTAAAACTCCTGCAGCTGAAATGAGACAGGATGACAGAGCAGCCGGGTGGAGGCCAAATGGTACAGGACAATACGGGGCTGGCAAGTGGGCCCGTTAGGTTGGGTCACCTGCTGCCACTAACATGCTCTGTCACAGAGCAATAGTATTTTTTTTCCCCCTCCATGTGTTCCTTCCCTTTACCTATTTACTTGCAAGAACAGTTCGGATCCAGAAAACACGCCTGAAATTTACTCAGAAGCCAAGGTTCTATGGGGCGGAGGTGCCCTTCAGCACTGATAGCCTAGATGTAGACAGATCAAAAGCTAAATCCAATTTAACCCACCCCAGGCAGGAAAAGTAATTCAATTAAACCTCTTCTAAATATGATAAGTTTGGGGGTTTTAAAGCCAGGCACAAAGAGCCAGGTTAGAGTAAATGGATGCAGGGAGCTCTGGCCACCCCGCCCACAGGGAGTTTGATGGGCTGCTGCTTTGCCTCTGTCACTTTACTACTGAGGCTGAAAACTGGTTAAGCTGCTTATGGGGCTCCGGGAGCTAATGGTCTGGCCTGCCAAGATTTAAGTAAGCTGCTTGGCGTGTATGGTTTGACTGTTACATGGTAAAGAAAAGAAAAAAAAGACAGCAGGGTATAGGAAAGCTTCAGAAGGCAGGTTTTATTATGTCAGATGGACATTACTTTGACACTCTTAAAACGAAAATGGAATTACTCTGATTCTGTCTCTTAATCTGAGGCTTCCTCAAAGAGCACTCGCTTTAGAGCCCGCCCATTCTATTTTCAACCACCTTTATGAGAATACATCGTAAACATGCTTCTCAAGTGATAGCCTGGTCCTCAGATACTATGATCACGTAGGGTTCTAGAAAACAGATAAATGCATAATGGGTATTTTCATCAATGCTTCCCCTTGAACACCACTGGGCAATCATAATTAAAAACAGATCTCCTTCCACCCCAGCCAACAGACCACTGCAGCTTGATCAGGTAGTGATGGGCAGGCAGGACTTAAAGACTGGAGGAAGCCGATGTGCACAAACAGGTTTAAAATCAATGCACAAGTGGAAATTAAAACTCTAGTATTCTCTCAGGCTTCTCCAACTAAATGCTCTAAAACTGTTTCTACCACTTAAAATTTCCTATCTCTGGGGGGCAAAAAGAACACAAAAGTCTTAAGTTTAAACTACTTCTAAGATTTTTTAAAAAGTTTTAAAATGATTGAAGGATCTCTACAGCTTTCTAGTTGACCTCATTTCTTCTGGGCAAACAAGCAAGAGAACAGAATCAGTAGTTGGAGATGTTCTGAAAGTTGTCACAATTTTTTAAAGAAAATTAACTCTTGAAAGAATCAATAGATATGCCTTAATTTAGTGTCTTCTTAGGGAGGGAGTTGCTGATTTAAATGCTTAACCAAAGCTTAACATATTCAGAAGTTGAGGTTGAACAGACAAATGTCAGTTTTCTTCCGGGCTGCTAACCTGTCAATCATTAAAAGGATATACACTAAAAGGAATTCACTAAAAGGAATTCACTAAAGGATATACACTAAAAGGAATCCACTAAAAGGAATTCAGCCACACTGGGGTAGTTGTCTATAAAAAGTATAAAAGCATAAAAAGATGATTTTGACTCTTAGATGCTTTGTTATGTTTTATTAAAATTTAAAGTCATCCAACTGTTTGGCTTGAGCACAAAGAGTTTAATATATTCCCTGCTTTTATATCTTTTTTCCTTGTACAATTTTTTTACTGAGATATAATTCACATAACGTAAGACTCACCCTTTTAAAGTCTACAATTCAGTGGTCATTAGCATACTCACACAGTTGTGCAACGATCACCACTATCTAATTCCAGAACATTTTCATCATCCCCAAAGGAAAGCCCGGACCATTAGCAGTCACTCCTCATACCGCTGTCCTCCCGGGGCCCTGGCAACCGCTCATCTACTTTCTATCTCCACAGACTTGCCTGTTTTGGACACTTCATTTAAATAGATCATAAAATATATATTCTGTTCTGTCTGGTTTCTCTCAGCGCAATGTTTTCTAGATGCATTCATGTTGTAGCATGTATCAGTGCTGTACTCCTTTTTATGGCCA
Source organism: Mormoops blainvillei (assembly GCA_004026545.1). Lineage (NCBI taxonomy): Eukaryota > Metazoa > Chordata > Mammalia > Chiroptera > Mormoopidae > Mormoops > Mormoops blainvillei. The sequence continues at coordinate 94,846 of PVJD01003946.1, read as the reverse complement.
AATAATCATTGTGTGGATATACAACATTTTGTTTATCTATTCATCAGCTGATGAATATTTGGGTTGTTCCTGCTCTTTGGCTATTATGAATATGCATGTATTAAATGTGAAAGTGGACATATGTTTTCAATCCTGTTGGTATATACCTAGGAGTAGAATGGCTGGGTCATATGGTAACTGTTTAATTCTCCGAGGGATGGCCCAGCCGCCTTCCACAGTGGCTGTGCCACTTTCCGTCCCCACCATCCGTGGGTGAGAGCTCCAATTTCTCTACATCCTTGCCAACATTTGTTATTGTCCTGAAATATCTTTTTCTACTAAGTTTATTTTTTCCACTTTCCATGCTGAAGAGAAATTAATCAATTATCAGGGCTTGAAAGAAAACTACCGCAGCATGGCCAAATTCAGTGCCAAGACCATAATCAACAAAGACATTTCCCCAGGGAGAGAACAGAACGAAATGGCCCCTCTGAGCACTTACCTGCTGCAGGTCGGCAAGGGAATACAGGTGGATCTGTTGAAGCAGGTATTCTCTGGGGAAAATTCTGAAAACAAGGACAGAAATACAAATGAACTGTGATGCTGCCACAAAACACATTTTTTCCTGATGTTTCAAAGTCTCATTCAAGATCCATTTTGTCTGTCTTCTCCCCTTTCCACCTGTGCTCCTCCTCATACCCTCTGAGAAATCTGTAATAAGGCCTTTTTTCAAATATTTTTCTTCCTAACACAGACAGCAAGATGGAAGGAAAAGTCTGATCTTTGATTTCTAATGTCATCCGAGGTGCTGGCAGTACCATGGAGTGGTCCAGGCCCAAGGGCCAGAGCACCAGGTTTCTTGTACCAGCCGTGCCCCTAACAGGCTGTGTCATCTCAGACAAGTCGCAAAACCTGCTTCAGCTTCTTCACTGTTAAATGCAGATGATTGAACTCCATTCTCTAAATATCTTCCCAGCTCCATTATTCTAAGTCTAATTTAATAGAGTTTGGAGTTGAGAAAAGTCACCGGGGTGGCGACCTACGTGTCATTTGTCTGGAGGCTCCTGTGGGTTGCATGAGTAGGGACAGCAGTGAGCTGTCAACATCACACCCATGAGCTGCCCTCTTACCTGCATAGTGATGATAACTTTTAGAACCTCAGTACGAATGGGAATAATGGGAAAAAACAGTTCACACTGGGACTCCCTGACCAAGTCCAATAACTTTTGCTGCTGTCGATTCATAGCATCTGAGTAAATGACAGTGAGTGAACTTAAAAAAAACAAACGAACAACAGATTATGGATAAGAAGACAGGTACCAAAGTGTAGGTGGTTAGAAAACACTACACACACATATACACACACACACACAACAAAACTCATGGTTCTAGCATTTTCTCTCTTTGTCTTATATGGTACTATGGAATTTTGTGTCTAAATGAAAGAATCCACCAATTTATTAAATTAACATTTATGACTATCTACTATGTGCCAGGCACTAGGATGACAATTATGAATAAGACAATCCCAGTACCTGAGTTCAAGAAACATAAAGTCCAGTGAGGGAACTACTGGTACATAAACTGATAATTACAATACAGTGTGGTTATTGAAAGAGAGTCATGTGTGGGGTATTTATTTCTGGAATGGTCTAACATGGTGGATCCCAACCCTGGCAGTCTATTAGAATTACCTGGGGAGCTTTGAGGAAATAACAGGGCATGAGCATGGGTAGAACCCAGAAATCAGTGTTAAGCAAAACAAAACCTCTCCTGATAATTAGTGCAACCGAGTATACAACCACTGAGTGAATATCCATCCTGCTCATTAGGAAAGTGATTATTCAGTCTTTCAATTAAGTATGCATTACTTGATAAATCCTGGAGATGAAATCATTCCTCCTCCCTTTACCTGGCTTCCCCTAATATTAACATTTTATACAATCATGGTACCTTGATCAAAACTAAAAAATTAACTATTATGTAAATTACAGACTTCATTCAGATTTCACTAATGTCCTTTTTCTGTTCGAGGATCCAATCCGAAATACATTGCATTTATAGATTTTTTAAAAATACAGTAGTCCACCCTTATCCATGGGTTCGCTTCCTATAGCTTCGGTTACTTGTGGTTTAAAATGTTAAATGGAACATTGTAGGAATAATTCATAAGTTTTAAATTGCACACGGATCTAAGAAGCGTGATGAAATCTCACACTGCCCTGCTCCATCCTACCTGGGATGTAAGTCATCCCTTTGCCCAGAGTATCCATGCTGTATATGCCAACCACCCTTCACTCACTTAGTAGCTGTCTTGGTTATCAGATTAACTGTGGCAGTATCTCAGGGCTTGTGTTCAAGGTAACCCTTATTCTACTGTTATAATTGTTCTATTTTATTATTGGCTATTGTTGTTCATCTCTTACTATGCCTAATTTATAAATTAAACATTATCATAGCTATGTATGCATAGGAAAAAATATAGTATATAGGGTTCAGCGTTATCCATGGTTTCAGGGCATCCATTCGGAGGTGTCGGAACATACCTCTTATGGTTAAAGGGGGGCTACTGTATATATATATTTAAGCATTTGCAAGAAGACTGGAGACCCAAACACGTGTGCAAACAAGGAAACAGAGTTCAGTCTTTCAGAGGGGCTACAAGGAGAGCAATGAATGCTAATCTACTATAGGGACAGAGGATGTTTCAGCACAGTTGAATGGGAGGCATAATCTTTTCCAAAGGTGATTGCTCAGTAATGAAATCCCTTAAATAAGGTAGAATGAAAGCAAGGTGGTAGCAGAGCTGGTAAATGGAGACAGAGAACCAAGTGAATAGGCTGGAAAGTCATTTCAAAATTAGCTTTGCCTCTTCTGTTGTTTTGTACAAACACAGGTCGAAGAAAGTTAGAAGAAAGAAGACAACTAAAATGAACTGTAGCAGGGACAAATGCAGGGTACTATATCTATAATGTTTGGTAACTTAAAAGTTCTTTCTGCTCCAAACCCCCAAAATTCTATGACTGAGAGCATAGAGGATATAAGAATTATTTATAAATTTACAAACTAAATCATACTGATATTCCCTTAGTAGAGTACTGGAGCCAGTCAGTTATCCAGTCAACAAACACTTATTGAGTGCCAAAAATAAGCCAGGTGTTGTGCTAGCTGCTGGCAGATACATCCATGAACACATGTGATGAGCAATAAAGACGATACCCAGTCTAAAAAAAATGTATTAAGGTATAATTGACATATACCATTACATTATACTGAGTGGGGCAAAAGTAGGTTTACAGTTGCCTGTATGGAAAATAATACAATGATTAATAAATAACAATACAAGAATGATATCTGTCTTTTGCCTACTCACAACTATAACCCTACTTTTGCCCCACCCTGTATTAGGTACAGGTGTTTAACATAATGATTAGATATTTGTCTACACGATGAAATAATCACCACAGTAAGTCTATTTACCCCTCATCACATATGCAATGCAATATTATTAACTATAGTCACCATGCTGAACATTACATCCATGGCTTATTTTATTGCTGGAAGTTTATACCGTTTCACCTCCTTCACCCATCCCCCCACACACACATATCTGGCAACCACCAATCTGTTCTCAGTATCTATGAGTTTTGTTTCTTTGGGTTTTGTTTTTCATTGTGTTTAGATTCCACAGATAAGTGAGATCATATAGTATCTGTCTTCTCAGTCTGATTTATTTCACTTAGCATAACCTACTCAAGGTCCATCCATGTTAAATGATAAACTCCATTCTTTTTCTGGCTGAATAGTATTCCATTGTAGATATACACCACATTTTCTAGTTGTTTCCATAACTGGATATTGTAAATAATGCTGCAATAAACATGGGGGGTGCATATATCTTTTCAACATCTTCAGATAAATACCAAGAAGTGGAATTGCTGGATTACATGGTAGTTCTATTTTTCATTCGTGAGGAACCTCCACCCTGTTTTCCATAGTAGCTGCGCCAATATGCATTCCTACCAGCAGTGCACAAGAGTTCCCTTTTGTTCACATCCTTGCCAACATTTAATTTTTAAAAAAATTTTTGATAATGACTGTCCTCACAGGTGTGAGGCAATATCTCACCGTGGCTTTGATCGCATTTCGCTGATGATCAGTGACACGGAGCACCTTTTCATGTACTTGTGGCCCTCTGTATGTCTTCTTCGGGAAAATGACTACTTAGATCTTCTGCCCATTGTTTAAACAGATTGTTTGGTGATTTGCTACTGAGTTGTATGAATTCTTCATATTATGTATTTTGGATATTAACTCCTTATCAGCTATACAATTTGCAATTATTTTCTCCCATTCAGTAGGTTGACTATTCATTTTGTTGATGGTTTGCTGTGCAGAAGTTTTTAGTTTGATGTAGCCCCACTTGTTTATTTTTGCTTTTGTTACTTTTGTCAGATTCAAAAAATTATGGCCAAGACCTATGTCAAGAAGCTCACCGCCCAGCTTCATTCTTTTCATGTGGCTGTCCAGTTTTCCTAACACCATTTATTCAAGAGACTGTCCCTTTGCCATTGTATATTCTTGGCTCGTTGGTTATAAATTAATTTACCATGGGTGCATGGTTTTATTTCTGAGCTTTTCCTTACTAGGCCAAGTCCTTCTCGCTTCCAAACAGTTCATTATTATTCTTCTCACAATAACCAACCAATGTGGGGCACGGTCACCCCTAATATTTCTTTAACATTATTTGTACAGCTATGCATTTACTTAGTGTTTCTATGTGTGTAAATATATTTCACAAGGGTTTATTTTCTCTCTCCCTTTAGAAGAGTTTCTAAGCCCCTCCGGCAGCACCTTATCTACTGTCTCCTCTCTATCACTCTTCAGTGTCTACTACTATAATTCACATGAGGTCAGTCATGACAGACATAAAGAACTGGAAAAATGCAATATATGCAGAAAAGATAGAGGAACTGAGTTTATTGTGTCTGGAGAAGATGTTGTGTCCAGATTTAGTGGTGGCCATAAAAAAACAGAGACTTTTAGTACAGATAATGCCAACCAGCCTTTTTTCTCTCTGGAGGACAGATATTGTGGCATGAAAGCATTGAAGTCCAATATGAGAATAAACTTCCTGAGAGGGAAGACTGAGAGATATTAAAATGTGTCTCTTACAGTGATGCTTTTAATATAAGTGAAAGAAAAAGATACTCTGTGGCTATTTGGAGATAGAGGCACACTGTTCTGCTCAGAGGAAGTTAGGGTTTGAAGGCAGCGTGAGATAACTGAAGGCTTACACCTGTTGTCAGTTTCTTCATCTTGCCCACTGTGCTCCTCTTCAAGGCGCGCTGAATTTGCAAGACGTTCTCTGAATAGCATCCTTAGGCAGACCATCCATACGGTAAATAATGACTTAAAAGCCAAGTCCAGAAAAGCCTCGGCAACTTCCCATCAGGGGGACACCAAGGGATTATTCCCCGCTGTGGCTTAGATGTACAAGCTGGCTCTCCAGACAGAAGCTCCTTAGGAAGGGGATGGGACAAGTAGGGACTCCCAGGCGTCAGTTCCCCTTAAACTCTAGTGGAAGGGGCTGTGGAGAACCCGTAGGCCCAGAGCATACTCAGGTAGCATTAAGCTGTCTCAGGCAGATCTAACTAGGAGATGAAGAGGCTCTGAAGGAGATGCAGAGATAAATTCACAGCCACTTCAGGGACTGCTTGGGGAGCCTTTCATGTCTGAGAGGTAAAGTTTGGCATCCCCTTAAGAAAATCAGGTGGGCATTAATTTTTACTATTAATGTATTCAAGAAAGAATGGATGATTACTTGCATTGTTTGTCAGAACAATATTCAGCCTTATGACCTCTGTGAGTTGTCAATATGGTGAAAACCTAGAATCAAGACCTAAAATCAGCATATATTTCATTGCAATAAGCAGATGTTGGGTACAAGACATGTGAAAGGCATTGTGCGAGGTCCTGGAGATTTGGAGTCCAGGTGGAGTTCTTTTAATACCAGGGAATATGCAGACTAGTGGGGTAAACAGGCAAGAAAGGAGCAGTTCCAGTTCACAAGGTGCAGTGCTGTGATCTGCAGCCGTGCATGCGGCGCGAGGGAAGCCTGCAGAATACCTGGTCAGGAAAGGCCTCAGAGGACTGACAAGCCTGAGTTAATCTGACCAAGTGGAAAGACGTGCATTCCAGGTAGAGGGAGAAGGTGGTAAGAGCAGAGAGGCCAGAGGGAGTATAAGGCTCTCAGAGAACCGGCCGCCTGTGTAGATGAAGGAGCTGTCCATGTGTACATGCTGGGGGGTGGGGGGGGGGGAAGAAACTGCAGGGTATGAGCTTAGAAAATCAGGATGTAGCTAGACATGAGAGGTCTTGAATGCCCTAAAATAGATGGGGTGCCATAAAAGCGCCTCAAGCAGGAGAATGGCAGGGTTAGCTTTGTGCCTTTAAAAGAACAATGTCGGCAGAACAGGATCGGAGGAGAATGAAGGGATGGATAACTTTTTGGTAAACTAGATGAAAAACGATGGGGGTCTGAACAGAATTTAAATGGTTGCCTGGAGTTCAAGAGAAAGGTACAGGTCATGATGACTAACAGGAGGTGAAGGCCAGGAGGGAGTCTGAGATTACTCTCAGTTTTCCAGCTAGATCCAGTCGGTAAATGGCAGTTCCATTTACTGACACTGAGGACACGGAAAAGGAGTTGTGTCTGGGGAGAATGGTAGCTCCGTTGTCAGGGCAGAGGACTGACAGTGTCAGTGAATGGCCAAGGAAGGTTGTCCAGAGTCAGGTGGGAGATCTGTTTGCCCCAGCGTGCAAGTGTTGGGTGACGCCATGAGAATGAATCGCAGCCCAGGACAGGCCATATTATGGAAACGGAAAAGACTGGGCCCTGGCAGAACAGTGCTGTTTAAAGAGTAGCTGCAGAAAGAAGACTGGGAGGGGACAGCTTGCCAGGGAGGAGAAAGAGCAGAAGAGTGAGTGTCAGAGAAATCAGGGAAGAAGAGAATTTCAACAACGAAGAGGGTCAACGGCAGCAAACGCAGCAGAGAGGTCAAATAATATGGGGAAGACTCTCATGAGGCCTGAAAAGTGCCTGCTGACTTTGGCAAATGGGAATTCACGAGTGACCTCAGACAGATGGTTCCAGGGGAGGAAGATGGAAACCAGACTGCAGAGGGGCGAAGGGTTGATGACTCTTGTAAGAAGCTAACTTGAAAGGAAAGGAGAGAAACTGGGCCATAGCTAAAGAAGGACGTAGCACTAAGAAAGGATTCTTTTCTTAAATGTGGGAGAGACTTGAGCATATTTACATGATAAAATGGAGAAGCCAGTGTAGAAACAGGAGCTGCAGATACAAAAGTTGTGATAATGGAGGGAGGCCTGGCCCTGGAAAGGCCTCAAGGGAACGGGATGGGGACCAGCTGGAAGCTCTTTCAAATATTCAACACACCCTGTATTTTCTTAATTGAAATGCTTCAAGTTTTTACTGAAATGTTAAAAGGTAATTACCGACTTCTCCAATGTTCCCTCCAAACTTCAGCGTGTTAGGAACCAAAAGCTGCAAGCTGACTGAGGGTGTGCTGGCTCAGCGGTCATCTGGTCAACAGGGTTTTTGCTGCAGCGGGGCACTGCCTTTTGTTTTCTGATGAGGCTGCTGTGTTTTGGATTTTCTGTCCATTAAGTGACCTCACTGCACTGCAAGCCTATTAATCATCAGGTCTGACAGCATCTCTCCAGCAGGCCGACCACGAGGACAGCCCTGCTCATGCCAGTGCAAGTTCATCTGGTCGGTCCTGACACAGGAGCCAAAGGACAAACGTGAGGAGAGTCAACTCGACATTTCACTCACCTGTGCCTGGCAGGTGGCACAATCACATTCTCTGATACCAAAGAACAATGAAGAAACCTGCTGAAGGGTCATGAAAACCAAGTAGCACAGTCATTTCTAGTGCCAGCGTTTTCTATTTTATCATCTTTAGAATTGCTTGACACACCGAGAAGGTAACTTAGGCTTCATTATAGATTACTCTAATGAGAAAGGTGAGAAAAGATGAAAATTAAGGGAAAAGATCATACATGATTCAGAGCCAGTATATTATGCAGCTGGTACTTGAGGTTAAAAATGCAGAAATAATTGCCTATGAAATCAAAGGCAGGAGTCTTTACAAAAAAGGTAGGGGGTCCTCATTCCATTTTGTACCAGGACACCGAGTCAAATACATCAAGACTCATTTAACCTGACTAATTTCTGAGGACTTCGACTCAGCTTCCACCGAGGCCCCGTGCTGATGAGAGAAAAGGAACCAGGTCCGACTCTGAATTAGGCAGACCCTTTGCAGGATTTAGATGGATATAATAATATCGCCACTTCCTTGAAGCCCAGTTCATAGAGTTGCACAACTGGCATTTAAAAACCCAATGATTAAAATGGAAAAATAAACAGTTTGCAATGGAAATATCACAACACATGTAATAGGCTTTAAAGAAAAGACCTCTCCTCCTCAAAACACACACGAAATCAAAAAGATAACACAACACCAAAGGAAATCCTCCAATTTTGATTCTAAATTATAAGAGTCTATAGGGAGAATATGGATAGAGGTGCATAAGGAATCATACAGAAAGGAAAATCATTTATTCATGTATTATTACTGTGTTTTCCAAGAATATGTGCTCCAGGGTAGGTAATTTGTACTGGGTTGAGAGCCTTAGTATCTTTCCTTTGGAGGGCACACTGAGATCAGCAAAAAGCACCGTGAAGCACCCCCAGAGAGATGCAATTTGGTGTTCTTGATATGAGCTGCAAACCCTTCCTGAAATAGTTACATTAGGCTGGATGTGGACAGGACTCATATGTCCAGCCATGCTCCCAGCTAATGGAAAAACAATTTGAAATCAAAGGCAGATATTTTGATAGCAACCTGTGTGGAAGAAACAAACTTCAATCATTTTTTCTAGATAACTCATTTTGCTAATCTCATTGGATGAAAAAGTGGCAAGATTGCATCAGATATTATATCTGGGTAGATGATTATGGGAAATAAGGGTCTCTTTTACCCGCTCATTCAGAAACTGTGCTTACATTTCTTAGCAACAATCTCCCTGGAGTAGAAATACTTGGGAAGTAATTTTGGTTGTGATTATTCTGGGGTCTGATTATAAGAGTGACAGATTATAACACAGTTATTATAGCTCCTAGCTCAAATTCTTATGGTATTTTTTTAACAGTTCCAAGAATATAACATTTTTCCTACCATAAGTTTTATTTTTTGTTGTTTCTTAGAAAACAATTTTAGATAATTTATGTATATTTCATTTAATCTCAGAGTAACATAAAATCACTTTCTAACTTTCTGAAGGATTTCTCAGTAAATACAAGGCTATGTGTATATTATAGTGAAATTAATATATAATGTGCCAGAGTTCTTTTATCAAAGTTTATTTATCTGTTAAGTTTTGAACAACACTGTCTTTTTTTAAAGAAAGTCTGTAGGTCCCTGGCAGAGTATTGATTTGGTATTTTTATAATTTGCTAAATGAGATCTCTAGAGAAAATGAAGGGGGAGGAGCTATTAGGAGATCAGGAGGTTGGACGACTTGAAAACCTTAGTTCTAGAAGTCATCCCAGGGAAAAGGACCTCTTGATGTAGAATGAGAATGACTGCTTTCAAAAACCATCAAAAAGACATCCTGCGTTTTCATAGTTTCTAAGTCCTGATAGGTTCACACAGCTAATCCGTTGAGACCAAAGCCTCAACTGCAGCTAATGACATGTTTAATTAGCTAACTTGAAAATTACCCACAAAGCTGGCTAATATTAAATCTTACAGATAGTATGAGTTGTATTCGTTTCTTGAGCTTAAAAAAGGGTTATCTATACACTTGGAAGTACTAATAACACTGGTTCTCAAGGAGACTAATTTTGTGATATTGTTGCTAAAATGGGCTTATTCTTCTGAAATTCAGTATTAACCAAATTTGTTGGCTAATAACTGCACATTTATATCTCAGGTTTCAGTTATAAGGTACTCCTCATATGAAGCTCAGAGGCGCAGCAAGTCCAGTTTGTGTGGACTGTGTTTTAAGAATGAGGCTACCCCAAGAGATATACTCTTAATAAGATGGCCTTCTTAATTAAGTGTATTCAGTTCGAAACAGTGTGCAATCTTTTCTCTCTGTAACAGAACTCCCTCCACCTAACATGTCTGACTTGGGGGGAATGAGGAGAGGCAGGGGACAAGAGAAGGTGTTGCTCTGCAACGATCTCTCCCAGCTAATTTATTATTAGCGCATGCAATCTTTTGTTGGATACACTGAATAACATCCTTGTGTACTTTTTCCAAGGTCAATAATACATAGGTCTACTCACACAGCAAAACACCTTTTGCTCAGTGATTCATGATGCTTTAGACAAACAGTTACTGGCATAAAAAGACACAATATACTAAGTGAGTGACTGGGTTAAAAGAAGTACATACAGTATGAAGCTCAGAGGAAAAAGTCTGGAAGGACAGGCACCAAAGTGGTAGAATAATGCAGGGCTTTCTTAAATATTTTGGCTTTCTATGATGAACAGTATTTTTTTTAATAAGAAAAAAAGAGTTTGACCAAATTAAGTGGGTAGAATCTTGGTGCTAGTACTTTATTCATTTAATTAATTTGTTCAACAAATATTTATTAGCTGCCACTATATGTCAGGTATGGTCTAGGCCCTGGGGAGACAGCAGTGAACAAAACAGATTAAAAAGCCACGCCCTTTTGTACCTTAGATCTGGTGGGCAAAGCAGGGCCACCTGCACAGGCTATACAGGTAGAGCAAAGCATGATCTCCACACCTACACATAATGGCCCAAGAGAGGAAGACAGACAAAATAAAATACCGTGTTATGTGGTGATACGCTCAAATGAAATAAGCACAGGAAGTGTGTGACAATGGTTGCAATTTTTTCATTCAAAATTTTTTTCAGAGTGGATCAAAAAACTGGTGCATTTATACAATGGAATACTATGCAGCAGAAAGAAGGAACTCCTACCTTTTGCGACAGCATGGAGAGTATTGTGCTAAGTGAAATAAGCCAGGCAGTGAAAGACAAACACCATATGATCTCACCTATAAGTGGGAACCTAATCAACAAAATAAACAAACAAGCAAAAGAGAAGCAGAGGCATAGAAATAAAGAACAAACTGACAGTGACCAGAGGGGAGGTGGGAGGGGAATAACAGGGGAAAGAAAGGGAAGGGTCAAGGAAAATGCGCAAAGGACCCATGGACAAGGACAATGGGATGGGGATTGTCTTTGGGAGCAGGGGGGTGAATGGGGCAGGGAAGAGCAGTGGAGGGGAAAAATTGGGACAACTGTAACTGAACAACAATAAATTTTTTTTTCAGATTGTCACTGCTCTGTTTTCTAAATTTATTTTTCAATTACAGTTGACATACAATATTATATTAGTTTCAGGTGTACAACATAGTGATTAAACATTTATGACAAAGTGATCACTCTGTAAGTCTTACACTGCCTTGCCACCTGTATAGTTATTACAGTATCATGGACTCTAATCACTGTGCCTCACTTTACATCTCTGTGACTATTCATTGGCTGCAATTTTAAACAGTGTGGTCAAGGATGCCTCATTAAGGTGAGCTGAGTAAAGACATAAAGCAGGTAAGGAAGTAAGCTATGCAGTTATCTGGAGAAAGAATAAAGTATAGAACTCACGTAGGAACCTGTTAGGTGTGCTCAACAGAAAGGCGGTGTGACTGGAAAGAGTAAATGAGAAGGACAGTAGTGAGAAGAGGGTAGAGAGGTAACGGGGGAAGAGACCACATAGGACCTCGGCTTTTACTTGGAGCAAGAGGTGAAGCTATTAGATTGTTCGGATCAGGGGTGACGTCATCTAATCTACATGTCCACTCCAGCTGTGCTCTTAAGAACAGACTGAAGGGAAAGACTGGTCACTGTAATGATTTGGGGGAAATAATTCAGGAGAAAGACGGTGGTTTAGTCCTGGGTGGTAGCAGTGGAAGTGGTGATGAGTGGATGTATTCTGAAGGTGAGGCTGACAGGATTTGCTGATGGGTTGGATGTACAATGTGAGAGAAGGCAGTTTGGTCTGAACACCTGGATGGATGGAGGTGCCATTAAGCCCGATGAGGAGTGTGCAGGACGGACAGTTTGCAATGGGAGTGCAGGCAGGGATATCAGGAGCTCAGTTTTAAACTCATTAATAGGCGTCCCAAGGACACTTCAGCCTTTGAACTTAGCTTCCCTCCAGTGAACTCACTAGAAAGGCAGCTCTCCCTGGGGTAACAAGAGAAGGAGTGGAAAGGGAAAATGTCAGGTGACATTTATGGGAACTCCTCTAAGAGCTTAGCAAGCGGCTAAATTTTCCTTGAAGGAAGAAGCAGCAATGAGATTCTCGCAACTCACACTCGTTTTTTTCTGGTAATCACCGGGATAAATAATGTTAATAAAAATGGTGATCTTTATGATAGATGATTCTCATTGTTCAGTAAAGCTGACAGGTCACTGAGAACTGATGCTGGATATAAGTATAATTTCAAATAAAATGTGAAACCAAAGATGGGAAAAGGTGGTTTAGAAGGTAGAAGAATCACATTTCATATTCTCTTGAGATTCCCAATTAAGCTGTGGAATTGCTTCAGAATAGTGACCAGCCACGTAGGACCAATGTTTCACCCAAATTGACACAATTCTGCTCTAAGCAACTGAGAGAATAGGCTTAATATTGCCTATTGGCCTCAACTAGTGTTGGAGAAAAGCCAGTTTTAAATTTATATCATAATAGAAACTTTAGATTCACCAGGCACCCCAAGTCCCCAAATCGCATTTTGATAGAGAATAGGAAATGCTCAAGCACCCATTAATTTCTAGAATGTCTTTCCCTGGATTGGATGATTTCACTTCACTCAGAAGAGAAAATATGACTTAAATCAGGATTTCTGAAAAGCTGGTCCAAACAGCTGGTATCAGTCTGGTGATGTTTTTAGCAGTGCAAGGTAAAATGAGAAGAAAAAAAAAAAGAATACTAGAATAAATTTAAATCTATTTGATTTTTAAAAAGCTGTTTGATTTCTGAGGTTATTTGCCTATATATTTTTTTAGCGTTACTATGTTCTTTTATGAAATGATGGTGAGAAACAGGTGGTAATGTTTAAGTTTGTTTTGGCTATAGACATGTATAAGACAGCCCTAGAGATATCTCCACATTTCTGTTTGAAACCTACGGGTCTGTAAAATGCGAAGGCCTGGTAAATGCCGACTGGAGAAAATGACCTCGCGAGTGCTACGTCAGCTGTCACACCTCCCTCTCCGAGGCTGACTGGGCTGGCAGGGAGCACATGGTGCCTGTGTCAGCCCTCCCACCTTCTCACTCATGGGACAGTACCATGTGCCGCCTCCCTGCCTTCCTTCACACTCTCCTAGATGACGTCAATCAAGGCTTCAGGAGAACTACAAGCAGTTCCTCTTAAGAGTCCGGAGACCTCTGGATATCGCCACCACCACCAGCAAATGCGCCTGGAAAATCAGCAGCGACCCGGGCAACAGAGAGCCTGTGGGCCCACTGCTCACCAGCTCTGTCCCCTAGGGCGGGTCATGGAGCATCTCAGGGTCACCGTTCGTTCTCTTCTTGCTAAATACCATCTGTCTTACCCAGAAGGGCTGTTATAAAGAATAAGTAACATATTTACGGGAAAGTGCTTCTTAACTGATAAAATCATCATTATCATACACGAGTACAGGTACCAACATAAACAAATGAAATAGGCTGGGGATAAGAAAAACAGGGCAGCGATTTTATACCAAATGCCACTGTGTCTTGGGAGGCAACCGGAGCACGGACACTATGGCACAGTGGAGAGCCCAGCGACTCGGGCTGATCGCCGCCATCCGGGAAAGAGGGGAGCCCTGCATCATCGGAGCGTCTGATTTCCTCCGAGAAACCAGACGGCTAGCTTCATTTTGTATGTCTGTGAAAACACCTGATTATTTAATGTTTGCAACTATTTCAACAATTTAAAAAGCTGGTGGGGCCACCTCTGAAAGGCCAAACCAAACATGTCTGAGGGCCACATCTGGCCCTGAGGTGCTCGTTTGTGGCTTCTGGTTTACACACACACCCTACTGTTCCTGAGTTCAGCGGGATGCCTAGGGCAAGGCCCCCACCCACTCTTCCCAGGGGTCTATCCAAAGACTTCCGTGACTTCTTCTCTGGTTGATCTAGATGTCCTGCCAGTGCTAAGGTTTTCCGCAGAGTTCTTCATGCACCTTCACATGTGGACACTGTAAATAATTCCTCTATGAAAAGTTAACTAGGCCTTGAACCAGTCCAACGGTCGCCATCTGGGAGTCCTCAGAAACGGTGAGTTGTCAGCACTGTAAACATTTTTAGACTTCATGGAAGACACTGACTTTTTCTAAACTAATCACCTCTGCCAGTCAAGATTTGCCATATGAGTTCAAGAACAAGGCGTTCATTTAACAACAATAACAAAAACAGTGAGGATAAAAACTGGACGGCCATCATAATGAAAGGCCTAAAAGCAAACTGTGACTTCCCTAATAAGGCGACGACCAAAGTTGGCTCCCTGGCGGTCGAGCGCCAATATAATTAATCAGTCTGTTTTCAGTTTTCTCACGACAGCAATATTAACAGTTTGCTTTATTCTGTTTACATGGTGCTGACAAGTCTTCAGCATGTTGGGCCTACTTGCTGGAGATTAATAGCTACTCTACCACTGAGGTAAAACGCAGGCAAGGAGAGAATGCCTTTTACGACTAGATAAGAACTGGTTTTTCTTTACTCTTTTCTGTTCCCCTACTGCCTATCAAGTTCCCTCTCTTTTAATTTCTATCAAGGATATGTCAGATCAGTAGTGTCCAGCAGGTTCTTCTCACTGTTTAAACTCCTCCACTTTTGTTGTATTCCCCCAGTGAAACGAAAGGGACCTGGGATATTGCTTTCAAGTAAGTTTATCATCTCTAAACGTACTGCTAACTAATTTTGTTTTAAGAAGTCTGATTCCCTATGAAAGTGAAAGACAGGGAAGAGATGACCTCTGGGGACAGGATATTAGCATATTAGGTAGGCAGTGGTTCTCCTTTGGATTTATGGTTATTTTTGTAGACACTGAATTGATATTAAGTATGGCCCAGTTGCAAGAAGTACAGACACATCCCAGAAAATCTCTTAGACATCTTTTACTAAACAGTCATATTTCAAAATAAATTTAAAAGATTTTAAATAACTCAAGAAGAGCAGCCTCCCCGTAAAGGACCCCCACCAAAAGCTCTACTAAGATGTCTTGTGACTAGTATATTTTGCTCTGTGCCAGGTTGGAAAGACATGGCACAGACAACCTCAAGCATATAAATACAGAGAAGCTACAATACCAATATTAATTATTCATGTGTGAAGTGCAAGACATTTGAGAGGATAGAGCAACAGAAAGAACTAGAATTGGGCAGATCTTGAATTCCATACTTTAGTAATTTTGTCTCATGCAAAGGATCGATTGGAGGGGGAGGAAACTCAATGGGACAGGAGAGACAGAAGGTGCAACGTCCTGAGACTAGGAATCAGGGTGCGGTGCTGGAAGTGAGAAGGAAAGGTTTCAGACTTATCCCAGAAACAGCACCGGTTAAGTCTTTTTTTGACTGATTAGGTTTCTTCTTTAATTCATTTGTTCATTCAACAACTATTTTTAAGGTTTTCAGATGGGTCATACACTGTGCTAAGGAACATAGGGAAGTAAGAAAAAGAAGAATTTGAAGACCCCTTCCTCAGAACTGGGCTACTAGCCATTGTTGAGTAGTCTAAAGGGACACTGTAACAGGCATTCATCCAACCCTCCTTCCTTCCATCTATCCATTCGATAGTTATGAAGCATCTACCTTGTGCCAGGCACTGCACTACATAAGGGTCATGAACAAAGTCCAGAGAAGAAAAAGCAAGTGAAATTAAAAAAAAATATACTGTCTTCATTCTCACAGCCTTGGGAGTGCCTTCTTTCTAGAACTTCCATTCCTTTCCTGGCAGCCTGGCCATAAGGTACAGGACACGGTGGTGAACCACCAGACTGTTGGAACAACATAGGCCTTCTTAGCCATCCATATGAAGGGGGGATCCCCTATTTAATTTCTAAGTGTGTGCCCTGTTTGGCACACTTAACCAAAGTAAAACATTGTATCACAAAGGTATCTAACGTAATGCCCATGTGCAGATTTTAATATTGTCTAAAAAATATAGGCAGCTTTGAGAAATCAGTTTTGAAGAAAGGTACCGAAAATAGTAGAACAAATGTACTTTGAATGTTAAGAATCTTGTATGTAGTTTAGTTGGTAAATTAGTTTCAGACATAATTCTACTGTCCTTCAGGGAAAGCCCTTATATTTTTAAATTAACATTTGCCTAGACTTTATAAGAACAAATCCTGACCACTCTCCAGTGCTTTCTAAAACAAAACTAAACAAAACAACAGCAAAAAACAAGGTAACAGAATGACTACCACTGAGGTGTATTTTGCTTTATGACGACTACCTTTTCTTCATTATTTTATGAGAGCTTGTCTAGATATTATTCATTCTTCACTATCTATATACTTAGTTCTTTTTAAAATGTCTTCTTCAGATGCCTGAAGTTATGTCAATATCTTTGGATCTAACTGGACCTCAAATAGTCAACTGTATCACTTTTAATACTTTCCACAGGTTCTTATGCACATAGGCATACCTCCAAAATCCACGACTAATGTGTGCTTTTGGTCATTTCTATTCAAAACGGAAAAAATTAAAAGGTATTTTTAGAGACTTATGAACACCATCAACAATTATGTCAAGTATAAGCTAGTCTGTATATGCCAAAAGTGAGAATTTAAATGCCAATAAACTCTTAACTATAAAAGAAGGAATTTGATGAGAGCGGGCACACTGCATTTCCATTTGATTTCGGGGACCTGAGCCTGGTATGGACTTGTGCGTTCTGTGAACTCTGAGACGACACAGCTGTGAAAAGTACCTGGGCCTGTGCATTTTAAGCCCAGCTCTACCGCCTACATCATTTACCAAGCTCCTTTCTCCATGGAAAATAAGACTTGAATAACCACCTACTTATATCCCACTGAGAAATGTTTTAAAGTTATGAAAGACTTCAAACATGCTTGGTTTTACTGATGATAAATAGGAACTGAAATGAGGAAAAGTGTAAGACACCACAGAAGTGACCCATGAAGACACTGCCACAATCACTATTTCAAGTTACCCTCTAGGTAAGAGAAGTCGTCACCATCTTGGGAACTCGATTCTTGGGTTAAAAGCCTGCACTTATGCTGAGATATTGTTTTCATTTTGCTTGGCTCAAGCTGATAGAGGACCTCGGAGGAAATGTCAAAGATGAGCCCAGAGGGAGAACCACAGAATTCGAGACGGTCTGCGTTGGCAAGGTCCTCAGAGATCATCTGACCGCCCTCCCAGGGCAGGAAAGAAAAACAAACTGGAGCCATCTGACATTTATGACTCTTACCTGCGGCGCAGATCCTCGGCCACGGCTGCCCGGCAGCTGAACAAATAGGCTCGCAGCGATTTCAGCCGCTGCCGCAGCCGCACCACCGCGGCCAGGGGCTCGGCGTGTAGGTAGAGCATGGGGTTTTCCTGCTGGATGTCGATCAGCGGCTCCTCGTACACGTACTCCAGAAACTCTTTGGCCTGCTTAGACACCTACGAAATAAATGCCCTTAATCAGTTCTGGTGAGTCACCCAGCCTTCCACACCTCCTCAAACCAGGAACCACAGCTGAAATATCTCAGCCAGATGAAAAAGCCCATTTAACTAAAGACAAGTTTTGGCTTCTCTTTCTCTCTTCCAGAAACTCAACTGGTAAAGTAACCTTCGTATTGAAAGGAATTCACTAATTCTGTTCCCTGATTACATGATTACATGAATCTACACATGTGATAAAATGACACAGAACTACACGGACCTAGTATAATGTCAATTTTCTGGGTTTTTAAAAATATTAATGCTTTAGTTATTTAAGATGTAACCAACGGGAATAACTAGGTGAAAGGGATACAGGACCACCCTGCACTACCTAGGCAACTTTCTGCGACCATTTAATTATGTCAAAGTAAAAAAATAAAAGGAATTAAGACTCATTTTAAAAATACATATATGTATATGTATATTTATCTATATATGTATATCCTATCATGCTTTTTATAAGTAGCCACTTAAAAAAATAGGTAACCCATGCACATATTATAAAATTCAAAAGGAATAAAAGAATATTTCAAAAAAGGAAAGAAATTATATGCAGAATAAATTCAATGCACAGAAAACAGGCTCAAATGCACACTTTGGTGAGCAGAAAGGAGTTTTTCTTATTAGAACAACATTGAATCTGGGCT
The DNA here is from genome assembly GCA_004026545.1 of Mormoops blainvillei. Lineage (NCBI taxonomy): Eukaryota > Metazoa > Chordata > Mammalia > Chiroptera > Mormoopidae > Mormoops > Mormoops blainvillei. The sequence goes on along the minus strand of PVJD01003946.1, from coordinate 76,431 downwards.
GCCTCTGTCCAATATATTCCTCCAAGTCTATCTCCACCTCTGGTAGTAAATGGCAAAAGTTGATTATAAAATGTCTTTGTCATCAGTAGAAATAGACAGAAGAAACATAATGCATTCAAGAGGCAGGGGGAGTTGTTAAATAATGCATAACACACAGATAATCTGTGGGAATCTGTACATTCCAATTCACTGACACCGAGACATGGATTCACTAGTGATACCTGGAGTTGGCTCAGTTTCTGTTTATGGAAGGTAAAGCCCTTTCAAGTTGCCACCAAAACCTCTCATGTACTGGGAGTAAGGCTGGAATTCATCATAAAAACAAAACAAACAACTTCGCTTATCAGAAAGACAATGGAAAATGCACTATGTTTCACACTCTGGGCTAGAAGCTTATTAATGAAGTTAAATGAGACAATGCCCCTACCTTCAAGACCTCACTGTTTAGTGCAACAGATAAATATTTAAAACAAAATATATGGGCAGCACATAGCCTGTCATCTACCACCAAAGAAATATGGTGGTAGCTTCAAGGAGGCAGAATCAACAGTGCTGGGAGAAGGAAGCTGGGAGCTAGGGCAGGTGACATTGCCTCCGGGTCTGGAAAGGTCAATAGAAATTCACTTGGTGGGTAAGGACAGGACAGAGGAGAGTACAATAAGCAGACACAACCATGAACCCCCAAGACAACTAAATGCATGGCTACTGTATATCAACTGAAAACATATTTATGAAATTCAACACTATCTTTGGTTGTAAAGCTCATATAAAAGTTTATGTTCCTTACAGAGATGTAAAATATGCATCAACTGTTTTTTCTAATAAAAGTACCTTTTTTTCCTTAAAAGCAATTATTTCGAGGTACCTGCTGTGTAGCGTAATCCTCTGGGGTCCCGCAGAGTTACAGAGTTAGAGTTAATGAAGGTTATAGTGTCTGTCACTCCAGCTCACAAACAAGCACCTAGGATGAGCCAAACCTTCTGACTTTGTTACTAGACTGGAAAGAACACTTGGCAGGACTACCCAACGCCTCCTTTTGAGGGCACAGAGTCGCAGGTACGTGCCAGGCACTGCTGTAAGCACCTGGCACGCAGCGGAGAACAAAACAGGTATCGCCCTGTCCTCACGTAGCTCACCGTTCAGTGGGGAAAGACTGAACTGGGTTCAAATATATTTTATTTATCGTGGTTAAATATTTGCTATATTTAAATATCTTAAATGAGGAGAAAAAGCAAATGGTGTTCTGGAAAATGAAGTACAATCCACTTGAAACTGTTGCTGAAAAATGATGTATTGTACAATTCAATTAGTGTTTCTGGCGCTATTGAACAGTGTTTACACTGAGTCAGGGCCCTGCTGAATTAGGTTAACAATGCTACCTTTTAGTAGGTGAACAGGAGGACAAAGGGCACTGGCCAGTCTTCCAGGCCTTAAAAGGCTTCTCTCTTCAGGTGGCACTTAAGCCCGAAAGGGGGGGAAAAAAAGTCTTTTACAGAGACAGTAAAAGCAGTAAGACAAATGGGACGGCAGCTACTGACATCAGCATTCATAAACTGAAATTACTAAAAACAAAAACAGAGCTAGTTTCAATAACGTCTGAGGCACTGTTTCACGAGGTTATTAACTAGGTTAAGAATACAGAGCGTATTGGGACCTTGGCTCCGGCGGAGGCGAACAGATCCCTGCCGAGCGGAGCCATTTTGGGCAGCATGGCTGAGCACATGGTTATTTCGGAGAGTGAGTCATTTACTGGTGAGGAGATGTTTGAGACGACTCAAAATTCGGCATGAAGTGCCATTTTTGCAAAATAGAGCACCTTTTTTCCCTAAGTTCCAAATGGCCCTCCATGCTGGGATGAGGATTCCACTTTCAAACTCAACTGTAATTTAACAGCTTTTTAAAAAAGAAAGTGTTTAAAACTATATATAGTTACTTAGGGAAGGAATCCAATGAATTCTTAGGTGATACAGTTCATATGACAAAAAGTTTCTTTCTAGTTAATATAAATATTACGTGAATTATACGTGAACACTGACTATATTTCACCTAAAACTAAGAGCTACTGTCCCACTTCCTGCCAACCAAATGTATGGGAAATATGAAAAGCCCAAGTGCTGTTTCTGGTGTATGTGAAAACTCAGCTCATAGGTGCAGATGCGTGAGCCCAATACTCATCCTTCTGAAAAATTTTTTACAGGGTCGATATAGGTCATTTACCTATTGACCTATTAGTATTTTACTAGATAATATTTAATGTGTATATTATTAATGTAAGTGAAATTCTTTCTATAGCTCTTTTACCTTATAACAGAATAATTTAAACTATAAGAACACACGGCTGGGACTGCATTGCAGTTTGTGAACTGGTTCTTCCTTCACTGCCCTGAATCCCCACAGGTCAAGTGGGTGCAAGAAGAGGAAGCCCAGGAGGAGATAGGTGTCCTCCCACCTCACACCCCGGGGCCATTGCAGAGAACAGCACAATGAGGCCATAATTAGCTCTAGATTAATAATGGCTGAACCTGCTAATTACACATATGTACTTATAAATAAACACATGTCATTTAATTTGAGCATTAAGCATCCTTGGTACACAGATTTATTATGCTGGTGACAGCTACCTCTTAAAAACAGAGCCCTTGAGTGTTGTTCAGGCTCACATAATTCTGAGAAAGAGGTTGTAGAAGAGCATCCTAGTATGTTCCCCCACAAAAACAGCCCTGGGTACTAAAGCAATGGGGCAAAGGGAATGTTTAACCACAGATAGCAAGTTGAGGACGATGTGGTGGACGTGGTAGTTAGGACTTCAGTTTTTGTTAGAGGAAAATGCATTGGAATAAAACAGATGAGAAAACAATCTTAGAATAGCAAGGATTGGTACAGATAATCTAGTTCAGTTTTTCTCAACCTGTGTTCCAAAGAATACTAATCTTGCAAAAAAGGTGTTCTGAGGTCCAATGAGAAATATGACACACGTCACATTTTTCTCTTGACGATTCAAGTATAGCGAGTTAGCATATTAAAGCCCTGGGAGATCTTGTATTAGAGAAAACCCACTTACCCCAGCTATGTCCCAAACCTATTTGACTACTGACAAGACTGCAGTTTAATGCTGTACAGGCTATATGGGGGTGGGGGGCCTGGAGGGTGCGGTGGGAGATGAAACTTAGCCTGGGCTCCACTCACCAATGGGAGGAAGGGGCATCTTTCTCTAACTCAATTTATCATCTTCCCAAGCTGTAAGCTCCCAGGACTGTGTTCTCCTGGAGGGACCCTGTTCAGATTATAAAGGACTTCCCTATAGCCCAACTGTGCAACCCTCTTTTTGAGTAACTACTATTAATATGCACAGAACTTGTTAGTGTTCCATGGAACACACTTTGAGAAATGCTGAACTAACCTAGAAGAGAAAACTGAGTCCAGAGAGCTTAGGTGACTTACTGTGGCAGAACTAGAACAAAACTTACGTCTCTGGATACTCTGCTCTGTGCTTTCTAGCCCTGTTTACGTTCATAGTTCTTTTTATTTTTTGATAACTCTACCATAAACTATCTGCTCATTACTCTTTAAAAGAGGTGATTCCTGTCCTTCCCTCCTCCCCAGACAAACAGCAAGCAAGTGGGCTGCAGAGACGAACCCATGATATAACCTGGCGATACACTGGCATGCACGTTCCCATTTGATTTTAACTCTAAAACAAAAACTAAAGTCCAGTAACGCTTAATTTATCTAGAAGTCTCTTATCTGTGTATTCGTTCACTGTTTTTCTTGCTCAGGAGCAACTCACGAGGCAGAAACTATGCCCCAGGGCCTGGCGTGGGGAGCACAGCCCCTGTTCGGTAAATGCTCGCGGGACGGAGGCGGGGGCACTCGACAACGCTCTGGCTGTGACCTTGAACCTCACACCCTGACTTTAAATACACTTCTAACAGCTTGGTTATTTGTTTCTAAGTTCACACCTTATTTAGAGGTAATAAAGTAGAAAAGGGAAAGGACACTAGAGGCAGCACAGTGACAACAGATGTGACAGCTAATGTCCTGGTACTAAGGAAAGAAAGGCACCTGCAAGAAGAAACAGGTAAAAATATAGCACGCAACCCCGACTGAGGGCAGTACCCATCTATCTAGATGCACACACCTAATCTAGAAAATTATCTGCAGGCAGTCTTACTCATAAATGAAGGAACTTATATTAAAATGATGTATAAAGCTCTTCATGGAATCACTGGCTGTAATAGCAAACGACTGGAAAAACCTTAATGTCCATCAAAAAACCCCAAAAAGGTCAGGGTGGATAAAGTGGTGTATGTGTGTAAAATTCATGATGGAATTTGGAGTGGCTATGTTTTGTTTTTTTTTAAAAGCCCAAGGAAGAGTTTTATGATCTAAATGAAAAGTTCTCTAAGAGTAGCCCATATACTCTATCACCTATTGCAATTTCTATGTAAAAAACACATGTTTGTGTAATTTGCTTGCCAGAGGGAAGAACAGGGTGGGTAGGAGAAAGAGGTGAGAGGAAGATTTTATATGTATATAAAATACATATATATATATAAAATCAGTGTGTGTATATATATATATATATATATATATATATATACCCTTTATACTTTCTGAGTCTTGAAATTTCTGGAAGTATATTCAAAACAGAAGAATAAAAGTACAGCAGCACAAGGCAATTTCTTTATGGAAAAATAGCCTCTCACACCGTATTAATCCACACTTAAGTTTTCTATCACAGGACAAGAACAATCATAATCATAATTCTGAGGCATTAAAAAATGTTAATTTCCAACACATATTTTCTTAAGCGGAATATATGGTGCTAAGTGACAGTTAAAATTTATAAAATAATAAAAATAATATAATCACATTACTGAAAATTTGGAGAATAAAAATTGAAAAAGGAAAACAAATGATCACCCATAATCTTACCACAGTCAAATAACCACTTATTGCTTTGGTATAGGGTTTTCTTCCAGTATTTTTTTCCATCTCTGAAAATTCATGGTGAAAGCCTTAATGAAATCAATCCCAACCACAATACTTCTTGGTCCTGTTAAAACAGGCGCTGTGGGCTAATGGAGGAGGAATCAGGAGATCTTAAGTTTAATTACAATTTGTTCTCAAAATCTCCAAATGGCTCTGAACAAGTGGTTTTCCCCATCAGCGAACGGCTCTCCAGCTCTGCAAGGGCAACAGAGCTTTGCCTTGAATGCCTCTCAAGATAATAGAGACAGGAAATGGTTTATGTAACATGGAAAACCCCTAGCTAAATGGAATGTGAATATTCAGGCTAAGGATACAAAAATATTTTTTAAAAGCACAATGGAGGGGAACTATTAGGAAGAGTTGAGGCTAAGTCTGAGTTTCTTACCACCTCTTTGTCGTTCTTGATATTTTTGAATGGTTGCGGGGCGGGGGTTATCTTATTGTCAAAGAGAATTTCATTAGAAAATGGCTGTAGAATTTGAGGATAGGGTTTAGCTGCTGTGTAATCCTGGAGCTCAATTCAATTTGCAGGATGTACACCGGAAAATAGATGAAATCCTGCTTTAAAAATAATTAGGATTATTATTACCCCAGAGGACAGACAAGGAAACGCTTAAGATGACAGATTTCATCCTGCTCTGCGAAACCATTTTTTCACTCTTCTAAATGGATAGTCAAGCCAGTCACGTACTTGCTATTAGGGAGAGCAGGCAGATCCAACAGAAAGATGTCTGGTTTTGGAAACTGATAGGTCTGAATTGATCCTCACAATTAGGAACATTAAGTTAAATCCTGCATTTGAGCAAAGACAGACAGACACTGCACTAAATGGAATATACTGTAGTTACTTAATGCCCATGAGAGATGATCCAGATAAAATCGACCAGCTCCGTTCTTGCTTTAAAATCTTCTTATCCACTGACATCCTGAGAAGGAGTGGTCTGACAAAGGAGATTTTCCTCACGTGCAACATGGATGAACTGAGTGTACCTGATATCTTCAATTAGTTACTATCCTCTCAAAATCAAACCTTGTCACTTGAATGACTACCGCGGAAAAATGCCTTCCCTGAAGAAAGACTGTAAGTGTCAGTAATGGCTAAACTGATGGTCGACGGTTTGGGTGGCCTTTACGGCTCACTGCAAACAGATCTGAATTTCTTCCTTCATTTCACATCTTCCTAAACTACGCCCACATTTTTCATTTTCCTCATTCAGTGACACCTTTTCTGCTTTAGCTGCATATATGCTGCTGGCAGGTGCCACCAGCCTAAGCCCTCAGTGATTACGGGGCTAGGACGGCCTCACTCACACGCTCTCTACACGCCTCTCTCAGCTGTCAAAGCCCTGCTCCAAGGAGATTAGTCTGAACTGCCTAAACCAAATCCAACTAGTGTTCTTTCCCTCTAAATAAGTTTTTATCTAATACACACATGGCAAATATATTCATAGCCTATATTCGGAGTGTCAAGTACAAGATGCAGAGGAGAGGATGATAACTCTGTCTGGTAGAGGGGAAGGAAAGAATCAGGAGAGGAAATGAGGTTGCAGCTGGGTTTAGGATTTGCCATGTGGAATGAGGGCAAGAGCAAGAAAGAAACGTGCAACGGCAGGACAGGGGATGGAGAGTGCGACCTCACTGAAGAGACTCATGGGGGCAGGGACGCAGTGGATGAAGGCGCTACAAAGGCAGGGACGGAAGACCACAAAGATCTTTATGCCAAGCTAAGAGATTTGTATCTACCTTAGGTACAAACATGGTAAAAGCTGGCATTAACTGACCACTTACTATATACCAGGCACTGCACCAGGTTCTCTCTGTGAATCATTTATTTAAGCAAAGAGCAACCTTACGAAATAGGTGCTATTATTATTTTCACTCTGAATGAGAAGAAACTGAGACTGAGGAGGGAACAAAATTTACCCAAGGTGAGATTAGGACCGTTTTTGAGCAAATTTTTGGGGGGCAAATTAGAACTTTTTTGGAACATTGCTGGGGCAAGACCTGAAGGCAGGAAGCACAGTTAGGAAGCTACTGAATTCCTTCACATGAGTAATGCTGAGGGTTCAAGTTAGTGTGGTAGAGTCTTGGGTACAGTGGACAGCACGACCTTAAGCGCTAAAATTCTGCGGTTGATTTCTGCTAACTGATTAGGCAGAGCAAGGATGTCCCTCAGCCCTGGCAGTGCTGACTGGTAGAGCCATGTGTGCTTGGGGGGACATTAGGTTAGGGTGATAAAGCCCTCTTGGGGTATTCTGAGGTTGCGGTACCCACAGAACTTATAGGTATTCATATTCATGTCTTGTAGCTTCCATTTTCTCCTTGAAGGAGGCAAGGTCACATACTAAGAAGGATTAGAATGAGGCATCTTGAAGTCGGTGAAGATGTGGATGGTTACTGAGTAGAAAAGTAGACAGTGCTGCCCAGGGATGTAAGCCAATTGATAACTCACAATTTCCGTGTTAGCTTTAGACTTCAAAGATTACAGGTAGGTCACAGCTAGAGGTCCCCTCTTCACCTACCTCGCTCCCAGGCAATATAGCTACAGTGAAAGCAAGTCTCAGACGTCCATTCGCAAGGAAGTAAAAAAACAATTATACAGCCTGTTTTTGTTCCCAGTACCTGCACAGAGGGGTCATTCAAGATAGATGTGACAATATGCAGGCAGAAGGATCAGAAGAGCTCTAGTCAGATCAGGTAACAGAATTCTCTGTTATGTGGCAGGCACAGGACCATAAAAGGATCCTAAGCCTAAAGCACTACTCTGGTGTGGGGTCAGAGTCCTCGCCTTGCCAATTTCTAGAACATGGTTTATGCAAGAGTGGAAATGCTGTACAACGCAGCCAGTCAATTCACAAATCTCAAAGACAACTAGATTGAAAACTAAAGTTGAGATGTCCATTAGGCAATTAATTCCACAGATCTCACCTTCAGTAGCAAAACTGAAGCTGGAGAGAAAAGCGGGAATCATCAGCACACGAGTCCTGGTAGTTACAACACGGAAGGGAGGGAGATAACACAACAGAGTAGAAAGTGGGAAAAGATCTAGTAGCTTTTATGAGATGACCTAGTCAAGTTTGCTTCAAATTCTTATGTCGTTGTCTTTACAGTGCACGAGACAACACATGAACAGATTACTGTTAGGAAGTGAACCGGTTTCTGTGCCTACCTTGTATTTTGAAGTGTCCCAGTTGTGCACTATGCGTGCTGGGATGAGGAAGCTGTCGTCCACGTGGCAGCTGCTGCAGTAATACCACCCGCTGTAATTGCACACCTTGGCCTTCCCATTGGAAAGGCCTATGGGTCGCTGGCATCCTGTTCAAAGCAAAAGCGAAAGTCTATGATTATTGTACTGCTAACAGCACAGGACAAGGCTATACAACCCTCAGGTTAAACAAAATTCCACAACGGGAAAGAAACTGCAGAGAATCCATGTCTAGATATGTCTCTTCCTTCCTAGCCTGACAGTTTCCACTGCTTCCATTTCTGGTCTCTTCTGATTCCAGCTCCTCAGCACGCAGCTGCCACAGATCAGTCCCCCTACGAGCCCACTTTCATCTTGCTGTTTCCCTCCTCAGAAACCCTATTTCCACAAGGCACTCGGTTGGGGCTTCTCGTACAGGATGTTATATGAGCCACACGTCTCTGTGAGGGAGATGTTTTCAGCTCTGTTTTACAGATGAATAAACTAAGGTTGTAGCCAGGTTAAGTATTTTGTCTTGAGGTCACCTAGCCAACAAGAGGTGGAGTTGGATTTGGTTCTAAGCTTGTCTGACTCTAAAATAATCCTAAAAACTGGTATGTAGGCTTTGCTTCCAAAATCAATGAAAGAAATGTGTCCTCTGATTGGCCCCCATCTCACCTTACCAACTACCTACTCCTACTACTCTCCAGTGGGAATATAACCTCTTCATGCCAGAGAACTCCTCACACTGTTTTCCGAATAAACAGTGTGCTCACTCCACCCTCTGTATCTTGGCACGTATTATTTCTCCTTATACGAGGCCCTCTTCTCTGATCTCTACTTTGCCAAATCCTGCCGATTACTCAAGACCACTGGTTACCTGCAAGTGATTGCGAAGGCCCTCTTTGTGTCCAAGGAAGCCCATGGCTCCGTAAGCACGGTCCTGGTGCTGTCAGGGAGACTGGCAATAAGCACAGCTCTGCCACAAAGAAGACACCAGTTTTCTTTGGATGGGAGGGACTACCTTCTACTGATGAGTAGAAAACTCTGTCACAGCCGGTCCAACAGCCAAAATCCAGACAGGTGATCATGATTATATAAAAAGCAGCACTTTCTTGACATTTTTGATTTACAACTTTCATTTTAGAAATCCTTCCATATGGCCCATTTCATGGCTGGGTGCTAAGAATCACATTTATCAAAGAAATCTCACATTAAGCTTATTTCATGATATGAGTACAAAATAAATTACTACTACTATGAATAATAATGATGACATAATGATCAGTGTTGCACCCCATTTCCATTAGAAAGAGCTAAAACACACTTACTTAACAAATCGCTGACCTAAGAAGATGCTGATTCTCATGAACTGCATGAATAAAAGGATCACAAAGCTCACAGAACTTTCATTTTCATTAGAAATAAAACAGCATCGGTAATCAGGCAGCTTCACAGTGCATCCACCAAGAAGAGAATGAGATCCTCCTGGTTTTGAATACGAGAGATATTGGGAGACAGAAAGTAAATGTGTTGGTATTATGCTTCAAGAGCTCCGTACTCTTCCTTCCTAAAAGAGCTATTTCTTTATCGTTGAGTAGCAACAAAATCCTAACAAGTTCCTCTTTTTTCAGACTGGCAGGAGGAATGAGGTCTGCGTGAAAGATTAGGAAGAAGCAAACACACACGTTGCTCCCGCTGGACAGCAGGAGGCGCTATCCCAGTCACCAGGCTGCGAGTGCGGAATGCAGTCTGTGCACTCGCTGACCACACTGCCCACTTGGCGTAAGTCTCCTTACACTAGTGCGCCTTTTTATGTGCTTGTACGGCCAGAACCACACTATTGTCTTCTCAGATCTATTTTTTATCCTCAGTACTTAACACAAAGCTTTGCACATGGCAGTCCATCATTAAATGTTTATGTTGAAGGGATGATAAACTGAGTATTATTTAGTACACATATAACCACATGCATATAAAGAGATTTTAATGTCCCATAGCTTTTCTAGAATTGACCCTCCTAACCTGGCCATCTGCCTTTTGACAGCCTATTTATGTGAATTTCCCTGTGAAAATATGGTGTCTATTCTAAGATTTATACATTACACATGTGTTCATACATGGAGTTTGAAAAAAAGTTGGGTAGATCTTGACATATTCTAGACACTGGGGTATTGCAGTTTCCAAAAATTAATAAGCAGTCAAATTAACACTGAAATGACACTGAAGAGAATTCAATCTTTCCTAACGATTTAGGAGGTGATCATGATCTTGTACAAATTCAGAATCATCCTTATAGTTGAAACTCTCACTGCAGAATACTGCAAAAATAAATTTAGGTTATTTTAGGCTTCTGGTTACTTGAATTTTGGATATAATAAACATTAGTAAGCACATGCTGGATATTTACATAGGCTTCAGTAGGTACTACTGGGTATATCAGTCTATACTTTTTCATGGCTTTACTATAATTTTCTAGGCAATATTAAAATACATAAGTGTGCATTTTAAGAAAGCATGTAGCCTAAAGATGTGTATATCAACCAGGCACATGGGTCCAAAACCTAATTTACTGGGGGTTCAACCATATGAGCTAACAAATGAGCTAAACAGCCTCGCCTATTTGCAGAGGTGTCCAGGCTCATAACAGAGGGAAAGGCTGAAACGACATGGCTTAGGCTCATTCAGGTTTTAGTTTATAGACAGAAGCACCAGCACAAAAACTGTGACCTCTAGTCCTCGGGTGTCTTCATCTTTCTACCTTATTTAGAGCCATGCTCCCCTGCTCTCGCTGCTGAAATCGCCCCTAATCACAGAAGTATATTTAAACCTAACCACACGCTCCGGACGGTTGCGGATACGAGGTGTACAGACAAGCACAAGCCTAGAGTCTGGAAGCCTGTTCTTGCCTGGGCTACAATGTAAGTTTGACCCGTCAACTCTCTAGGCCTGCTTTCCTCACTGTGGAATTAACAGGTTAGCCTAAATCGGTGGTTTGCCAAATTCAGTGTGCATGGGAATTTTCTAGAGATGTTGGTGAAAAACACAGACCCCACCTCAGAGATTTTCATTCTGTAGATCTGGGGTAGGACCCAGGAACTTACATTTCTACCCAACCACCACCAGGAACTGAGGTAGGTGAAAACTGAGCATTGCTCCCTGGTTTCTAGGTGACTGACTGCGAAAGTCCCTCCAAGCTCTATGATTCTAATTCTATTCAAGTGAAGTACAGAGGGCGTTAAGAATCAAGAGCTCAGTGAAAAGCTCATAATTTGTCACACAGTTTATTTTCTAGGCTTCCAAAATCAACATTTCAGGTTCTTAGTCTATTTTCAAAAATTTACTATGTAGAAACAACCTGAATTCATTTTACCAGTGTTTTTCCAGAGCATTAACTGTCCCCACTGAGAAGAATCTTATTTGACTTAGAAAGAATTAAAACTTTTAATCTTCAAATCCAGTACATTTATCATTCAAAGAACATAGGATGATCGGGAAAGAAGATTAGAGGCTAACTGGTGGCCTGATGGAGACTCATGTTATAAAAACAACACATACCATTTATTTGAAGAAGGAAACACCCATTCTTTCAATTAACTGCCAGATTTCCTTCTTTAATATTATACTAGCAAATCATAGACTAAAAATGTCGGAAGCAATTCCTTGTAAAGATACACAATCGGGGATTTCACTATCATTATAAAGTTTTCAAGGGAGGGAAAAATGTGTTTTCTTAATAATTACTGTGAGAAAAACACGTTTTTTTTGGAGGGTGCCAAAGCTAGACTCTAACAAGCAATGCTATGGGAAGAAAAATAGAGCTGAGAAGCAGAAACAAAACATAATTAATTGAAACAACTAATTAGAACTTATTTACATATTATATTTGTATGTACCTTCAAATAGACTTTTCAACAATGTTTCTAAATTAAAGGGCATTTGTAGTAGGGAACACTCCACATGTTGGATCAAAGCAAATACATTCTTCCCAGTCTCTTTTTAAAACTTTTCAGAGAGTGTATTCAATTCACAGGAACAAAAAACTATCTCACAAGAGAGCCCACTAGCCTTTTTTTTTTTTTTATTGCTTCCCACCCCACTTCAAATCTTTAATGAACACATGCTCTGAAGAGCTTAGCTTCCCTCTGATACACATTGGGAAACAAATGTAACCATTTAACCAAAATTCTATTTGCTGCATCTAAGTCCATTTCCCAAATGGCCTTTTTAAGACACCCCAAAGAATCTGTTGCTGGGGGTTGAAGCAGAAATTTTGGCATAATTCTCCACAAAGGCACAATCTTTCTTCTAACAAGTGTACCCAGTTAGCTCAATTGGCTGCAGCGCGGTGTTATTGAAGCTGAGACCCGAGGAGGAGCCAACCTTCTCTATTTCACCGCTACCAACTCTGCCCTCTGGCCCTGGACCAGCAATTGGAAGGTTCACGGGCATAAGAGAAAAGAAACACGGGCTGTGGCTGGATTCAGGTGAATCCCTCTCACTATGGAAAAAACACAAGGCTTTCAAGTATGGTCAGCCATGCTGCCCCTTTACCCACTCTGGTAAGGTAAATCCAGTGTTTTGTATTTGGAAGGTAAAAAAGCTCTAAGAGAACAGGGGCAAATAAAAAGACAAGGGAGATGGTACCTCTATAAAAGGGAGGAAAAAAGATACAGAGAGTGAGGGGACAGATTCTCATTTGCTCTGTTAAAACAGAAAAACTAAAACCGGTAAGTTTCATACCCTCTTTTACTGCATGCCCACAGGGTAGGGAGAGGTGCCACTGGAGAGGGAAGGGGACTGCCCTGCGCCTCCCTCCTCTGGCCTGTCCAGTGTCCTGGCCTGGGACAGCGGGCTATGCTAAGCATTGTGCAAAATGTGGCTTGCAGGTCCAGACTCTGATCGTATGCTTTAGACACTGGAATTGACAAAATGAAAAACAGAAATAGGGGTTCAGCGACTTGCTATTTTACAAGAATTAGGAGAAAAAATCATGAAGAACTTAGCTTTCCTAGCTTACAGTCTATAACCATTGGCTCGTTAAGTAGTTAAGTGTTGAACATGTACTTTTTAAAATAAGGTGTCACGTTGGGTATACAACTGAAAATTCTGTTTAATGAGCCTGGCATTAGTACAAAGCTTGCACAGTGTCTGAGCAAAGGACTGTCGGACAGAGGGCAAGAGCAATCTTTTGCAAAGTAGTTTTGGTATCCATTAAAGAAAGTGGAGACAAAGGAAACCTGGTGCGACTTGCATTCTCCACTGTAGGAGGAGACAGAGCTGGGATACCCCCTGTGTTAACGTGAGGACAGTTAACTGAGGGTACGGAATTCTACATAACGGTAATGGAAAAAAGCCAGGGGTGAGGGACATTGAGAAACATAGATGTAGTACACTAGTCCCCCCTCCTCTGTAAGGGATATGACTCATGGCCCCCAGTGGTTGCCTGAAACTGCAGACACTACCAAACCCTACATATGCGTGCGTGTTGCGTATGTGTGTATACACACACACACACACACACATATATATAGTCATATACACAACACATACATACACACAAACATATGCACACTATGTTTTTCTTATACATACATACCTATGATAAAGTTTAATGTATAAATTATCACAGTAAGAGATTAACAACAGTGCCTAGTAAGAAAATAGAATAATTATAGCAATAAGAAAAGAGCTACTTGAACACACGTACTGCAATACTACAACAGTTGATCTGATAACCCAGATGGCTACTTAAGTGACTAACGGGGGTGGGGGTAGAATACACAGCAAGAACACACTGGACAAAGGGATGATTCACATCCTCGGTGGGACAGAGCAGGACGGTGTGAAATTTCATTACCCTAATAAGAATGGTGTGCAAATTAAAACTAATGAATTGTTTATTTCTGAAATCTTCCATTTAATATTTTCTGACCAAGGTTGACCATGGATAACTGAAACCCCGAATGCACAACTGTGGCTAAGGGAGGACATTATAAGTGATCTCAAACTTTCCTCGTCTCAAATGGCTAAGTTATTCTGTCTGTGGGACAAGGTGGTGACCCACAAAGTAGAAGGCACATTCTTAGTCATCAAATCAATCAAGACATGAAATATTTGGAAGGAGAATCAGGCACACGAAAACAAATGCCTCTGAGTATGCATTTTGTCTGTTACAAGGCAAAAGGTACCCATGAGCATCTCAAACAAAACTAAAGGAACAAAAGGGGAAATCAAGAAAAATCCACTGTGTACCGCCTAGAATGCTCATGTGAACAGAGGGGTGCAAAAGTAGGTTTACAGTTGTCCATATGAAAATAATACAGTAATTAACAAATAACAATACATTTCACATACTCACAACTATAAGCCTACTTTTGCCTGCCCCTGTAGTATGGCATACTTGCCACAGGTAGTCCCTTCATTACTTTATGGGCTCACTTTAGACTGCAGCATCTCAAAACTATTTTCTCCATAAGGTTTTAAGTCTTTTGATAGTGAGTTCTCTTCCCAAGGGATGAAAAATCCATGGTTGGGAGGGAATACATATATAGGCATTCCTCGGAAACGGTGTGGGTTTGGTTCTAGGCCAACGCAATAAATAGAGCATCACAGTGAAGTGAGTAGTAATCTTTTTGCTGGTGGAAGGTCTTGCCTTCAATTTTTAAAAAATGCAACATCTGTGAAGCGCAATAAAGCAAAGTATAATCTTGAAATGTACTGACTGGTTCTTTTGAAAGCTATACTAAAATTCATTTCTTTTCATCAGAAAATAATTTTCTTTCTGATGGACTTCATTTTATGTTTGTCTATAAATGGAATTTATAAAAATGACTGATTATAAAAAGAAATTGTCACTTACTGTTGGCTAAAACTTTGATTCAAAAAGTTGATTCAAAAAGTTGAGTTGCACAAAGGGCTGACACATGTTAAAAAGCATAAAAAAGCCCTGGCTCAGTGGCTCAGTTGATTGGAGCGTCATCCCCTACACCAGAAGGTTGTAGGTTTGATCCCCGGTCAGGGGGCGTATGGGAGGCAGCTGATCGACGTTCCTCTTTCACATCAGTGTCTCTCTCTCTCTCTCTCTCTCTCTCTCTCTCTATCACCCCTTACTCTCTCTCTAAAACCAATGAACATATTCTTGGGTGGGGACTATTAAAAAAAAAAAGTAACACTTGGATGGAAACCTCCTATGGCGGCTGAAACATGTAGGATAACTTAAGCTGGCACTTGTGGAATGGATGGTAGCTGGTGCTAGGGTAGCTCTGTCCTCAAGAATGTAAGAGAAATCAGTGACTCCTATTGGATGAAATGGATGCACCTAACTAAAGGAGTTTCATCTCGGCACAGCAGCACAGCGAATGTTGTGCATGTGAAGCATCAGCCCTGCCCCGGGACACAAGGAGTGTTCGTTCAGTCCACATTACACCTAGAGAAACAGAGACAGACTGAGGTTGAGACAAACAGGTATCAACTGTCCAAGACAGAGGCTGTCTAGGAAGTATAATCATGTGTTGCTTGATTATACTTACAGGACTAAGGCAACCAAAGAAAGATAATTTTTAAAATCCAATCTGAATTTTAATTGGTTTAAAATTTAGAAATCTTCTACAAGTCTCTATAAGGTTTTTTTTTTGCAATGAATATTTAAATAGGTAAGTTAGCTTTGATTTGTATGTCATATTAAATATAGAGGTACTATATTTAAGTAAGCAATGAAGTGAAAATCACATGTTATACAATTACTTCTGACTGAAAATATAAGGCAGCATGCCAGTTCCCTGAATCTGTCTCTTGCTTCAACAGTATTTGGAAGGAACAGGCCCAGGGAGTCCTCTTTCTTCCAGCCTCCAATCACCCTCCAACCTCCTTTCCAGTCATCACCCCCAAAATCATCTTCTTGGCCATCCCCTGCCTCCAGGACCATCCAACACACATTTTTGTGGTTAGCTCCTTATTGCCGACCAACCATGAGCTCCCAGATTCATCAGACTTATTCCACGGAGGTGGAGGTCACCATGAACCACCTGGTCAACCTGCATCTATGGGACTCCTACCTTACCTCTCTCTGGGCTTCTATTTCCACCACGATGATGTAGCTCTGGGGGGGGGGGGGGGGAAGCACTTCTTTTGTAAGGAGAAGCGAGAAAGCACCAAGCTTCTCGTAAAAATGCAAATGGTGGCCACATCCTCTGCCAGGGCGTGCAGAAGCCATCCGATGAGAAGTGGGGTTGAACTCAGGACGCCATGAAACACCAGAGTCCTGGAGAAGAACCTGAGCCAGGTCTTTTGAGATCTGCACACCCGGAGCTCCGCCCACGCAGACCTCCATCTCTCTGACTTCCTGGAGGGCCACTACCTGGATGAGGAGGTGAAACTCATCAAGGACGTGGGCAACCACCTGGCAAACCTGCGTGGGGGGACTGGGTGACTGTGTCTTGGAAAAGCTCATCCTCAAGTAGGACTAGGAGCCTCCAGAGCCCAGTAGACTTTGAGGGGCCCCTCTGCACTCCCCTGGTGTCGGGGATTCTGCCCCCTGCAGCCACAAGGTAGTTTTTAACCACCCTGGAGCACTCTCTCAAGCCTGGGACAAAATGAAAACAATAAAGGTCTTTGCAACAAAAAAGGAAAGGGAAAAAAAGAAGAAAAGAAAACACAAACTAAAGACTTTCTACTCTTGCTACACTCTATGTTTGTTTGTTCAAGCTCATGGAATGTTGTTAAGATTATAAATCTTATTAAAAAATTAATAAATACCAAGTAGACTCCAACTCAAGTTGAGAAGTGTCAAGATTTATTGGTCTTTCAAGTAAACAATGATTGAGAGCCTAAAGTCAATATTTAGTCAAAATTTATCTTGAAAGGCAATAAATCTTGATTTTTGCTAAGGCAAGTAAGTAAATATGTTCACTGTTCTAGAAATTCTGACTGCCTTTCTATCTGCTAAATAGCTACCTTGAGTTATAAATATAATGATCTGTGACACATTTTCACTGCCAAAGAAATGATTTGAGTAATTGGGTTACTTTTAATTTCGTTATGATAAGATGCTTCAATACCATTATTTATAGTAGGGTAAGATAAGAAAAGTTTAATAATGGAATGCTATAAATTCAGTATCTAATATATTTAAATCAGTCTAAATTTAGTATTTTTTCATACTTGTTTTCTTCTTAGACTTCCTTAACTTCTGTCCCTGTCTGCTCTTTCCCCAAAGACATTAAAAAAAAAAAAGATAGGCAATTTAAAATGGAAATAATAAATAAATAGGCAAATGGATAAATAAATTTCTACATAGTGCTCACTATACGCCAGGCACTGTTATATGAACTACATGCACACACACACACGCACGCACACACACACACACGCACGCACACACGATTCTCTTATCAATTCTATGAGGTAGGCATTATCCCCTTTTTACAAGTGATGAAACAGAGGCGGAGGGTGATAAACTAATTCTGTTCATGGCTGTACATCTAGTAAAAAAGGCAAAGCCTAAAAGAAGTGGCTGGTGTGGCACTTTATGAGCAAACCAATGAACTATATAGGTGAATTTCCATGTAGCTATTTCCTTGTAGAAGATATTATAAAAATTGTCTACTCATGGATGATAATATGACAAACACAGAAAATATGAATCAACTATATAGAAGTACATAATTTAGTTCATCAATGTATTCAGCCTAGGACCTGACAAGCAGTAGCATCACCTCTAAATATGAAGGTGGGGGTGGGGCAGGAATACAAATCTATAAGGTAGAAAGCAGAAGATAGGAGAAAAGCAAAGGACAAAGCAATCATAGCAGTGTAGACACAGGGGCATTTAAGCTGGGCCTTAAAGAGAAGAGATTTTGGCAAAGAAAAGTTTAAGTCAGAAAAATGGGGGCACATCTGGAAAACACTGACTACTGTAGTTGTCTGAAGCTCACTGTAGCTTAGAGGGATGTTGGGACAGCTTGGAACCTACAGACTGACACTAGAACCTAAGAATTGGAAGGCTCACGGGAAGAAACCCTAACTAATCCATAAGATACAGGAGCAGCTAGAGCTGTCTGAAGCAGAAGAACCACCTGAAGTTAACTGGCAAGAAGGCATTGGAAGGAGGGAGAGTAGTCGGTAAGTCACTGCACCAGTGAGTACGGTAACTTGAGTAAGCAGTGGGCCCGGGACCAAGGGAGTGGGGAAAGGAGGAGACACTACGTATATAAAATGCCAACGATGTGACAGCTGACTACTGGAAAGAGCATGGCAAGGGGCTCCTCAAAGGTGCCCATGATGATTTGAGAAATCATCAGTCAGAAGAGGCACTTTGGGGGAGAAAAGGCTATTTGTTTGAAGCATTAAATTAAAAAAAACAGAGTTCAAAAATTTGAGCTACCAGAGGAACTGACTCCTAAAGCTCCACTGATGGAGAATAATTCCCTTTTATTGTATAAATCAGCTGGAATTCAATTTTCTGTTACCTGTGACTGAAAGCATCTCATAGATTTATACTGAACGATGGTTGGTGAGGGTTCTATTTCTATAACCTACTACTTTTACTTAAAACTACCCATTAAGATGCTAAGGTCTTACTGGAAGCCATTAGATGGTCTGAAATAATCCACATGCATTTCAGTCGAAGACACTTCATACGGGAGTGAGGAAGAGCAGTTCAAGGAAGCGAAAACAGAGTAGGTCTTGTTTCTTGATAGTGTAATGGTTTACAACCTGGAGAGATTTCTGTCCCAATAGGGGACATTTGCGACTTCTAGAGACATTTTTCGTTGTCACAAAATGGTGAGTTGGGGTAGCTACTGGCATCTAATGGATAGAGGCCAGAGATGTTGCTAAACACCCCTCAATGCATAGGACAGCCTCCCATGACAGAGAATTATCTGGTCCAAAATGCCACTAGTGCCCCTGTTGAAAAACCCTGTGACAATACGAGGATGAGTGAGCACAGTAAGAAATCCATGTACTAACCTTAATCACTTTTCTCTACAAGCGGGGGATATACCATCTATTATGTGGAGGAGAAAAAGCCCTTTCACCGGCTCTACTTTCTTATCTAAAGAAAATGAGTCACGCTGCTAGGTTAGAGTAAAGAGGTGCCGTCAAGGGGCGGCCTTGTCTGCCCGGCACCGTCTACTAGACTACCTGCTAATACCACCTGCTCCAAGCTGGAGGCTCTTTCCCTCACAAATTAATCCTTCTGGTGAAACACTTGCCTACCAATACTTCTTCCTTGAAAATCAACTGGAGACACAGAAGGGGTCAAACTAAGCTGATTATTTCAGACACGAGCGTGGCCGGTGGTGGGAATGACACTCCTCTGCCGCAGCCCACCTCCTGCTCCCCGTCAGCACTGCCTCACACGTGGGAATGCCAGTGGCCCCGCGTGGCACCCTGCCACCCTCCGCAGGAAGGGAAGGTCAACCCCGCCACCCGCGGAACAAGGCAAATGCTGGGTGGGCTACCTGGAACGTACACACTGAAAGCTTTGGGGGGAAATGTCTTACTGGAATGTTCCTCTGAACCACATCAGAGCCTGAGGCCACAGGAAAAATCAGTCATATATAATTTTTTATTTTGTTCTTCATAGATTTCTTGGTATTATTTTTTACTGTTAAAAAATATTACACTAAAATATTACTTATCTTGATTACAGAGGGTTTTTTGGCATTTCCTTAAATTTTGTGCCCGTAGGGAGTGCCTTACTTCCCTCACCCTAGTCCCAGCCCTGCTGTGAACCCTTTTTTCCTCACAGAGAATACATTGCCTGCCCCAATTACGCTCTCGCTACAGTGATTTCCCCTGGCATTTAACATTATATTAAAACTCCACTAACCCTTTTTGTGATTCCCCTGTGACATCTCTATCGTGACTGCTTCAAAAGGTCAATAACCTCTTACTGACTTAGAAATTCAGATTACCGCTTTGGTTTACCTGTGAAGCGACCTGTCTTTCCACACTGTTTCTGGAATCCGTGTTTCCTTCCAGCCTGAGGTAGAGAGAAGCCTCTACATTCATCAGCCTCGTCCAGTCTGCAGCCGCTGTCACAGTCCCACCAGAGCTCCCTCTCACTTCAGCACTCCCCATGCTTAATGCTTCCTTCTCTTTCCTTCTATTTTGCAAGAGTCTCATCTCTTTGAACTTTACAATATCCTTAAAACGTAACCTTTCCTCTTTGCTAAGACCCTCTAAAAAACCACAGCAGCATCTCTTAGAGTAATTTCTACTTGAGCTATTTTAGTAATGACAACAATTTGATGAAATTAAAGTCATGAGAGTGGATCTGAGCAGTGCTAGAAACAGTCTCAAAGTGAAAAAGATCACTTTCATCAGCTTCCTTTAAATCTACGCTTGAATTTCTTCATTTTCACCCCAAACTGAATTCTTCATGTTCTAGAAAACTTAGGGACTGCCTCGGTCCACTTTATTCCTTTATTTTTTTTTCCCTTCTGCCTTCTTTGGCCTGCTTTCCAAGATTTTCTGTCTCTCTGAAACACAGGTTCGTGACCATCTCCAAAGCTAATCTTTGAACTGTATATTTAGTATCTGAAGATAGGCTGCGTCTACCAGGATATTTAGAAGTGGGAGGTGGGAAACTCCTACTTCCTGGTCCTCATATTGCCACTTGAAAGGAATTTCCTAGAGTAATAATATTCCCAGCTTCTCTTCCCATCACTTACCCAGCCTTCCTAGCAGATGGAACAATCAGACAGCTGACGGGTGAGTTTAGAAGGACCCTGGCATGCTCAGCCTGGCCTGCAGGGGGCAATTTTTCCGTCTGCCGTGACAGGACAGCATGGCCTAGGCTCCAGCTGTGGGTAAGTCTATCAAATTTAAGGGCCCGTTATATAATAGTACCTGTGATCTACAAGCAATGCATGTGGGTACTGTGATCCCGATCCTCCTGACCCCTGAGGACAGAATGGAGAGGTATGAATTTTCGCCCCGTAAAGCCCCTGTATAAGGATGACGGCTCTGACAGACAGCGTCCAGGAATGGAGGTGGGGAAGGAAGCAGAAGGCAGGCAGGCAACCAGAGCACTGAGATGAGGACCATACAGAGAAGTGGGGCTCCAGGGGTTGCCAGGTCAGCCTCTGTGTTGTGGGGCCCCTCCAACTCAGTTAAAAATTCCTCATCCCACCGTGGATGAGAAACATCATTTTCCTAAAGGTTCCCCATCTCTTAGACCACAAGCAGGTTTCTGCGTATCTAAGAAATCACTTGGGGAACCTCTCTCATATTTTTCTGGGGGAGAAAATGCACTGATGTACAATATTACTAAATTAAGATTTGACACTTTTGGTTCTGCCGACATTTTTGTAACATTTGAATTGTACATAGTCAAGGCGGCTTAATCTTCCCTCAAGTTACGGTGTTGAAGATGCTAACTCACAAGACTGAAAAGATTGGCTCAAGGCTGCATAATAAACCAGAGGCAGGGCTATAAACAGAAGACCAACCTCTTGTGCTCCTAATTTACTACTTATCCCACTGAATCTGGACACTTCCTGGTCACCGAGGCATGTGTGTCTCTTATTCTGTCTGGTTTCCTAAAGTCTGGAGTCTGAAAAGAACATCTTTATTGGTAAAGGCGGAGAAAGAGACCAAGACTTTTCACCAAAGTCTATCCCCTGATAAAGGTACAGGTCTGGTGATTTGAAGGGAAAGTGATTTGGGGCAAGGCTTTTGATTCAGCCGTCATGTGATTTACTTTACTGAAAAAAATGAGCAAGACACAATCCTTGGTATATTGGCACATATGTGGTTAGAATGTGATTTTCTGGATGGTGACTATAGTGAACAATATTATATTTTATTACTTGAAAGTTTCTAAGAGATTGGATCCTTAAAATTCTCACCATGTGCACACGCACACACACAAAGGTAACTAGGTGAAGTGATGGATGTGTTAACTAACCTTATCGTGGTAATCATTTTGCACTATCTATGTACAGCAAATCATCACACTGTGTACCTTAAAGATACACAATGTTATATCAGTTATATCTCAGAAAAGCTGGGAAAAAAAGATGAATTAAATTTGGGGGATCTAATATGCAGCATGATGACTATAGTTAATAATATTGTATACTTGACACTAGATAATAGAATAGCTGTTCACTGTTCTCACAAGAAACAAAACCATATTAACTATGAGAGGTGATGTCTTGGCCAATGTTAACATGTCAATCATTTTAAATTATATACATATATCAAATCACATTGTATGCCTTAAAGCTACACAATCTTATTTGTCAATTATAACTCAATAAGGCTGGGAGAAAATAAAAGAACGTGATTTTCAATCTTTTGAAAATTGATACCGGCCTGCCTGTCTTTGGATTTGGAATCCTAGTTCCCGTCTAGAAGTGGTGTGTAGCACACATGAAATTATTTTCAGTGAAGCTAATACATAAAACTCATTTTGCTGGTCACCTTTATGAGATCCTTTACAGGAGAAAACACTCCCTATTTTCCGCCAAGGTTTGAGAGTGGTATCTGGGTTAGAGAGTGGGGGCCACGAAGTCACTGGATGTGCACGTCACCCCGCCAGCTGAGCAGGGGCTCTGGGAGGCTGCTGCCAGCCCGCCAGCCCAGAGCCAGCCAGTTTCTTGGCTGCTTCTGAAGCTGCTTGGTCCCGGGCAGGCCCAAGAAGATACCACCAGAAATCGTCCCTCCCCAGGTGGGCGCAGTCAGTGTGGGAAGCTGACTGGAAGTGCCAGAAAGGGAAGAGTGGGCCGAGGCTTCCTCATTCTCTGGGAGCACCTACACATATCACTTATCCTCCTTGCAACCAAGTCCCATTTTCTACTGGGGAAATGGCCCACTCAGTGTCCTGTGCTGTTGTATAAGAAATTGTCTGGTCTTTCTCCCTGGTTCCTGGCAGGGAGCTTCTAAAACCCTTTTAATTTCCTGAGTGATACAGATGTCCTTATTATTCATGAGCCTCTTGGATCACAACTGAGTTTCTGCTAATGAGGTGACTCACGGTGGGCCACTAAATAGCTTCCGGGTGGGGGGCGGTCACCAGAAGGACCCACCACATGATTAGAGGGTTGGGACTCTGAGCCAGCCTGACATTAGTCAAGCATGCCTATATAATGACACCCCAATAAAAATTCTGGATGCTGAAATTCTGTGGAACTTCCTGGTTAGGAGCACATCAGTATGCCCGGAGGGTGACATGACCTGAGTCCACGGGGAGAGGGCCCACAGCTCTGTATCTGGAGCCCTCCCCGGCTTTCCCTTCTGGGTCTCTGCATCTGGATGTTCCCAATTTGTATCCTTTCTAATAAAATTGTAACTGTGAGTATAGAGCCTTCCCGAGTTGCGTGTCATTCCAGCCAATTAGCAACCTTCTGGGGGTTGTGGGAACCCTAAAATTAGTAGCTAGTAGCTAGTAGAGTGCAGGTGGCCTGGGGACCCCCAGAATTTGTGGCTGGCACCTGCAGTGGGGGCAGTCTTGTAGAGGATCAAGTCCTTAACTCATGGGGTTTGCACTAACCGTGGGTGGCTGGTGCCGGAACCAAACAGCAGTACACCAATGGGGCCGAAACAGAACACGAGGAAGCGAGAAAAACTCAGACGCTCCTGTGTGCAGAGCAAGGGTCCGCACCCTGCCTCTGAGGAACCCCAGTCCTGCAGAGGGAGGGCCAAGTAAGTGTGGAAGTGTTTCACGCTTGTCCCTCATTTCAGTATAATAAGGGTTCTAAAAGTAGTCAAGGGTACATAGTCAAAAATTTAAAATAAAAGAAAAGTCTCATTCCAAACCATAAAAATCCGAGATGAGAAGGTAGGCAGTAAAATCTCGGGCAGTTCTGGTAACAGTATTTTTTTCTGACATACCTTCTTGGGCAAGGGAAACAAAAGAAAAAATAAACAAATGGGACATCAAACTAAAAAGGTTTTGCACAGCAAAGGAAACCATCAATAAAATGAAAAGACAACCCACTGAATGGGAGAACATATTCACCAATGGCATATCTGATAAGGGGATAATAACCAAAATTTATAAAGAACTTATATACAACTCAACACCAAGAAACCCTATACAATCCAATGAACTGACAAAGGACTTAAATAGACGCTACTCTAAAGAGGGCATACAAATGGCCCAGAGACACATGAAAAGATGTGCGACATCACTAACCGTCAGCGAAATGCAAACTAAAACCACAATGAGATAGCACCTCACCTGTCAGAATCACTACCACCAATAAATCAACACGTGCGGCAAGGATGTGGAGAAAAGGGAACCCCTGTGCACTGTTGGTGAGAATGCAGCAAACAAAGTAGAAACAGGCTCACAGATACAGCGAACAGACTGACAGCTGTCAGAGAGGATGGTGTTGGAGGGCTAGGTGAAAAAGGTGACGGGATTAACCAAAACAACAAACACACACCTCATAAACAACACTATGGTGATTACCATAAAAGGAAAAGGGGGCTGGGGGAGGCAGGAGACCATGAAGAGGAATAAATGGCATTGGAAGCAGACTTGACTCTGAGTGGTAAACACACAACACAATATACAGACGATGTATTATAGGACTGTACACCTGAAATCTACATAATTTTATTAACCAATGCGGGCGCAATCAATTCAATACAACATAAAAAATAAGTTAAAAAAGAACATAGTGGTAAACTATTAGTGCTGCTTTATTGCATAAATATTAATAATTATAAAAACAAACATTACATATACTTATCAATTTTAAAATAATTAAAATAAAACTAAGAATTCCCTAACAAAAAAAAAAATTTTTAAAGTCCCTGGACACCTTCACAATCATAATTTGTCAAAAGGTAAGTTTTGTCTCCATCATTTATTAATATTTTTAAACATTACTAGATGATGGAGTAGAGAACATATTAATTACATCTGCAGATGACTCCAACCTAGGATTCCCAGGAAAGATGGTGAAATCAGGAAACCCAATGGTGGGAGTGGGGAGGGAGGGTTCAAAACAGAGATGATCAGAAATATTTAGTGTGCCAGATGCACAGCTAGGGGCACAGCAATGAACAAGGTGACATAGCCCTTGCCAATATGGCATTTGCAGTTAAGTGAGGAGACAGTGTAATTCAACAATTACACAAATGACAATGTGACCTCAATTATGACAAGACTGGAGTAAGAGGCACTGCACCAGCATCTCAGTGGAGGGAACTAAGCAGGCCCTAATTCAGCCTGAGGAGCTGGTTGGGGACGGTGTTCCTGTGAAAGTGACATTTAAGCAGTGACCTGAAGAATGAGCTGGAGGCAGTAGGGAGAGCAGCAGCATTCCAGGGAGGCCGCTGCACGTGGGGGTGAAGTCCGTGTGGCTGGAACTCAGTGTGTGGGAGAGAGTGACAAGAAAGCAAGAGTTGAAGGTGAGTAGGGGACAGGAGTCTAATCATGTGAGGATACTCTATGGATGCTCGTCTTCATGCTAGGAGACATGGGAAGCCACTCAAGGACTGTAAAGGGAGGGCTACCAGGGTCGATCTGAATTTTAATAAGATCACATGGCCTGCCGTTGAGACACAACTTGAGAAACGTAAGAATGGAAGAAGAAAGACTGGTTAAAAGACCATTGTCATTGTGTAGGTGAAAGATGGCCCAACTGGTAGCAAAGAGGGTGAGGGGCGTAAAGGCTATCAAAATTCAAATACTAAATATGCTTATCAAGAATAAAATAAAAACTAGACATAATGTTAGGATGTATTAAAAAGGAAGCCAGAATGTGGGTAAGATCTTGAACTAATCTCTTCTGTTTGTATTCACCACTGGGTAGAAGCCTATTAGAACATCGTTGCAGTTTTCAGGATGTAAGGAAGACGTGGAAACTTGGACATTATCAGCAGGTTGACACCTCAGTGTTGGACATGTGTAGAAGAAACAGTTGGAGGAAATGTGCTTAACAGCCCAGAGAAAACTGAAGTATGCCTTGACTCACTCACTAAGAACACTCCAAGGGGTAGGTCGGCGGTTTCTCAAACTTCGCGTGCAGTCGGATCAATTGGAACATTTGTCAAAGCCTCTAGGCCTGATTCCAGAGGTCCTGACTTCAGCAGAGAAGGGCCTAGCCAATGCTCCCCATATTACCCTCATGGCGCTGAGACAAATGGTGCTCTGATCACACCTTGACAGGTGCTGGGGTCCTGCTGTCAAAAGTCCGGCCCAAGTCATAGGCCAATGAGGGGAGTCCAGGAGAACGGAGGGGGTGGGGTCATGCAGGAGGAATGCTCCTTTCTGCCTCGGAGATTGGGGCGAGAGGAGGGTGGAGTAGTCAAGGAAGGCTTGGAAAGAAGTCTCGAAGGACGTGAAGAATTTTTCACACCCAGAAGTCTTCAACAAAGCATAAAACAAAACTATACCTAGAACATTGCCTGTCACCCCTCATCTCAGGGCTCATTGCTTTGCAGGCCTTTCTACCTGAAACATGTAAAGGAGTTTCACACTTTGTTTTTTATTAATGTGATTTCATTAAAACATTTTCTATGTTAACATATTTCAGGTAAAAAGATCTGCATACAGCCATATCTCCTACCACTAAAATTAACTTTTAGTCTACCCCAACACCTGCGTTTCTGAGACAACTACATGTGGCCTGTGTTTGGTGAACGAATGAATGATTGGATGAAAATATTCATGTGAGAAATAAACTGGTATTACTCTATTATTACATTTCCTTATTTAGAAGTGCATTTATTGACACAACTGGCAAGTTTTTACGGAAGCATGTTTCTGCTTTTAGGCAGTATAATGGATTTTAGAAAACCTCTCAAGCAGCTCTTGCTCTCAGAGGAGCTGTGAAAGCTCTGTTTCTCAAGGAACTGAGCTAGAAATTAAGGAGAATATTGACCTACCCCCAGGTAGGGTATCACCAGTCTATCCTAAAATGACACCTAGATCAATTTCTGCCCTAATGAAAGGTCAATAAATAGAAACTTTTTACTCAATGGGCAGTCCAATAGTACATTAACACTCCCTTTAGAAGTTTAGCCGGAAATGAACACATGATGAGAACAATGTTAACCATAAAGGAAGCTACAAAAAGGGACAAGAACTTTCCAGACCAAAGTATAGCAACAAAGACTGGGAGAAATGAACAGCTTAAAAAAAAAAAAAAGATAGCACAGCTATGGCCTATGAAGTTCAGGAAGGTCTATCAAAAGATCCATATCTTCTGAAATTCAAAATGATTTTATTCTTCTGAAACATATCAAAGACCAACATGTGACTTCTATGATGAGAATACCAGGAATAAATCAAAAAAGCAAATTTATATCCTATAAAATCAAACGACCCACTTATACAAAGTGATCAAATCTCTCTGAATTTCAGGATGTGAAATAGTTCAAAACCAAAATTATATAACATTCTTCTTCTCCCAAAGAGTCATACTGTTATTTCAGTGTGTATTCACATTCTTAATATACATTTATTATTATTTAAAATGATTTTATGGCCCTAGAAACTTAAGACTGCAAAGGAAAAAGGGGGGGTGGTAAAAAGCAAAGTAATTTATCCAATGAGAGACATCAGAGCCAGGAAAAGACTCCCATCTCCAGTCTTCTTACTCAAGTGATACTTCTACAGCTTTAAACTCTCTTCCCCGGAGGAAAAAGATATTACTTATGAAATGAAGTTTATATGGAGGACGGCAATCTAATTTTCTATTGACATTCAAAGAATCACAGAATGAGAGATAAAATGGACCATATAGAACAAGGTCATTCCCTCAAAAATATGCCAGAAAGATGTAAGTATGGGAAGGAAACTCAAAAACCTTCAAGTTCAACTGCGTGCTATAGTTACTGATTTAATTGTCTGGTTTCCAATTTTCAATTTCTGCGAGGACATAATGGGATTATCTTGTTCACTGTGTATCAAGCACAGTGCTTAGAACATAGCAGGGCTTCAACAGACATTTGCAGAAGAGCTGAATTAATAACTCTTTTCACTTTGCAGATGAGAAAACTATGGCTGGACCAAGTAAAGTGATCTGCTTTGAGGTCAAAATTTGAGGTCTTCCAGTCTCACTGGCCAGGTGTCTTCCCACGCTATTCATTTTCCCCCATGACCATCAAATCTTAAATAAGGAAAATCCATCCCACTCTGGACATTTCTATTACCTTGCTCCATTACACAGAGAAAGCCTACTTGCTAAGTAGCAGCATTCAAATAAATGGAGACAACACTTGGGTCCTCCTGATTCTAGGTCATATTTGCGTGGTATGGTATTTAGTACCTTCACGACCCTTTCATGTGTAAACAGACCCGGCTGTTTGTTTTACAGGAGCAGCATCCATAACCGAAAAGTCCCGGTCGGGCCGCGGCAGAGCGCGGTGAGACTACGCGCTCTCCTATCAGGCCTGTTGTGCGCGCTGTCGATGCAGCCGCAGCAGCACAGGTTCTGGCTCCCGACTGCCTCGTTGGTATGCCCGCCGAGCTGCTGTTGGGTCAAGTGTCCTCTACCTTCTACCTTGGCAGTTCATTTTCTGAATATAAGTATAGAACTATCTGGTTGCCCCTACTAAATCATATTTTGTTCGGTCCCTTCCCTAGCATGTGTTTCCGAATCTAGATTCTGCCATTCAGCATACTAGTTGTCCAACCCAGTTTTAGGAGTGCTACAAAATTGGTAAGTATACCTAGATATCTCTATCAAGGTAATTAGTGTCCTATCTCGGCAAATAAAAATAGCTAATCCTTATGTTTATGTGCCAGGCACAGTTCCAAGCCCTGTTAACTCATTTTATTCTCGCTGCAAACTTAGGAGGTAGATGTGATTATTTTCTCACGTCTGAGATTTAAAAATAGGGATACAGAAAGGTTAAGTAATTTACCCAGGGTCACACAGTTGGTGAGCAGCAGGCCTGGAAACCCAGCCGGCCTGATGCCAGAGTTCTTGACCCTAATTACTAAATCATGCTGCTTCTCATTATTATCATGTACCTTTACTGACAACCTTCCAGGCCGACAGGGATCCATTAGTCAACAATCCTTGGGTAAAGCTGCCAATCATTCACAAAATTATATAACTGTAATTTCAGATAACTCAAGTTTCTCTGTCTTGAGGGTTTTGCCAAATGCTTTTCCGAAAACTAAGTGCTACATAGCAACAATTTTCAACCTTTTTCATCTTATGGCACATATAAACTTATTACTAAAATTCTGTGGCACACACATATGCACAATTTTTTTTCCCTACCTGACAAAAGAAAAGGGGGTATAATTTTGACTCATTCACACCAGGTGGTTACTGTTGTATTGGCTGTTGTCATTTTTTAATTTGACCGTCTAAGGGAAAAGAAGTCAGTGCCCCTGACTAAACAGTCAGGTATTGCACGTTTTAAAAATTCTTGCGGCACACCGGTTGAAAATCGCTGCTATACAGCATAAACCTGACCTGTATAATAATCCCTCGCCTTCCTTTGTGCATCTTCAACCAGACTATAAAGTCCTGGGGATCCAGCCCATTTCTATGCTTCTCTTGTATTTCCCATAGCACCTGCTACATGAGTACACAACAGAAATTCAAGTTTTATCCCTGACAGGTAGTAAAAGCCAAGAGGATTTTTCCCTGAGTTTAATTCTGCAGGAAATATAAGGATGAAGTTTAAAATGGGGAAATAAGAGGGAAATAAGAGCACTTTAGCTCTTCAGCTTTCAAATTCTCTGCAACGGGATTCTCTGACATAAGCAGAGGCAGGATGTATTGACCTCCAAGCCAGTGGCCAGAAAAGCTTAACCCCTTTTCTCCCAGTCCCGTTCTCCTGCTTACCCCTTTCCAGCCCTTCATACCCTGCTGAAGGGGATTCTATCAATCTTCGAAAAGCACAGCCTGTACCTCCGCGTCCATGTACATCCCGAGGTGCCTGGGGGAGCATGCATGTGGCACCCATGAGGAGTTTACTAAATGCTTGTTGAAATGAACCCTCCACCAAACTCTGCTTAAGCATTTTACTGTCAGCGACCCCTTTATGGTCATAGTCAAGGTGGGGAAATAAAACTTAGCCCTTCAGAATGAACATACACACACAAGCTAGAAATTTCTCCTCTGGAAGACAACACAATACACTAAAAAACAAAATGGCTTGACAATATAAGGTGAGAGGACAGCCATAGACTAAACAATTCTTATTTACCTAAGCTGTTTATATGATATTTGGGGGGACGGGACATATCTAAGTTTTCGTTCATTGTCTTTTTCTCCTCCAATTGGCTACCTGTCCATTCCTTAACTCAAATAAATTTTCATCTCACTGCCATTCCTAGCAAGTGGGAGACAAATTTGAAAACAGTCGTAAAGATGGAAATTGAAGATATCGAGGAAAGTCTATTTCTTTCCTTTCTTGCATTTCTTTAGATCTGGCACTTTTGCAGCTAGAGGATCTTCTAATTTTTTACATGGAAATCAAAACAGATTTTGGCTCCACTAAAACATTTGTTTTTTAAAGAACATAATATACAACTTCCCTTCCTAGCATTTAAAAACCTACAGATCTTCCTTTACCTAGGCTCACATGCATAATCAGTTTCCACATTTAATTTCTCTTTTTCTTGAGAATTGCTATTCTGCATGATTTATTCCAAGGCCAGTAAGTAACTAACTATGGCCAACTCAGAAATATTGCTTACTTCCAGACTGGCAGCTACTTAATGAATAATTAACCACCTCATACTTTCTATCAGGGATGCTTGTATTACCAGGGTAAAGGTATCCTTTATGTCTAAACAATGTCATAAAACAGGCCTTTGCCAGAAAGACACTCTCATTTATCACATGAAATGCCAAGTGGTATTAACAAGGTTGATACTGTTTGTTTAATATATTTTGCTTTCATAGGGGCTTGAAATGATTTGTTTTTGCAGCTGTAACAGAGTTAAATTAGGGATTTAGCTCTCGTTTAGCTGGTTGAGCATATAGAAAAACCAGTGGCTATTAATTATCTGCCTGGAGGGCTTTGGTCATCTTCCCACAGTTTACAGCATCCTTGGAGCACCGAGGTGCACCATAAGCAGCCAGGTTCTAGCCACAAATAATCAATGCTCACTTTTCAGGAGCTAAGGGGAGACTAAATAATTCAAATTTCTATTTCTTACTCCACAACACCCCTACCCCAAAATGCAAATGTTATTAGTGCACAAATTTTTAAGAAGTTGAGTAAGGAATTTAAGAGGAAATCTCAGTTCAAGTCTAGTTTCAGACATCCGTTTCTACAAATGAGAAACTTAAAAAACAAAACAACTTTTCTGACCTTAAAACACCAATAATCAGCCCCCTTCCTCTTTCTCTCTTCTCACACTGCTGTTTTGCCTTAAATGGAGCAGGGGGAAAGGAGGAAGTTCGCTCCAAAGATAAACTTGTCAAAAGCCTGCACTACAATACTAATTCCTCTTTACCTGTTTGTGAATGTCAGCTAGGAGCAAGCGCTGAAAAGCTTTGGGGGAGAAAAAGCAAGGGGGAGAAGGGGGACGGGGAGGCGGTGGAGGGGCAAAGAAAAACTGAAGGGCAATTCAAACAAAAGTGAAATCACACACACACACACACACACACACACACACACACTCAGACACACAAAGGGAGGAAAAAATGACCCCTCCTCCCCGCCCGCCCATCCTAACAACATACTTCTTTATCAGCGGTTCATTGTCAATCAATTAGCGGAGGCAGCAGGGGTCTGTGAGGTGGGGGCACGGGGGGAAACAATGGGCAGCCCTGTTGTATTACTATTTAATCACTTTTGCTAAATAAATAGAGCAGCCCTGAGGTGCTGTCATGTCAAGGGAATTTATAACAAAAAAAAAACTTCATTTTTCATTGGTCATTCCTTTTTTTCCTTCAGGACAAGAGAGGGTTATTACTGTAGCCTTAAGTTCCATCTTTGTGTTTCTTGCCTTTGATTCCCACTCGGACCCTGCCACTTTCTGGCACTAATTTGTCAGGCTGAACAAAGAGAGGATTTGTACCTCCTGTAAGGTCTCAATTAGGAATGGCTTCTGCTGTATTATGTGCCATTCAGAGAGGACACAATGCCGGTAATTACAGGAATTTGCACTAAATGGCTGAAGAATTCATAGCAAAACTCCCGCTCCCCCCCCCCCCCCCCCCCCCCCCCCCCCCCCCCCCCCCCCCCCCCCGCCCCACCAACCCCACCTTGGGCTAACCCCTCCCAAGGGCTGAGGGGGGAAAAAAAGGAAAGCAAAAAGCTCTTAAAGCCAGAGAGACATAATTGCCAACAGCAGCCCCAAGAGGTTAAACAGCAGCCAAAGGAGTTAAACCATAAAAACTGACGGTGTGAAAATGGTGGAGGGGATCCCCAGGGCTCGCTGTTTTTCTCGCTGTCTCTTCCGTTAACATTTTCAACTTCAGTTCAGAGTCAGGAACATTGTCCCACAGCGGGCCATCTGATTTCACTACCAGATTACAAAGCAATAACAAAAGGGACGGTTTAAAAGGTGAGCTTTGTGTCTCCCTGTTGCAACTATAAACAGGGCCCTGGGCCTTTCATTATAGTACTGTACTCAATTGCTAGGTTTCTTGATTACTGGGAAATTACAGGAGAAATATCTGTGTGTACCGGTGCCAAGAAAACCATGTTAACTATTGAGGGGAAATAGGTGCGTACACATGTCTAATACCTGAAGAAAACAGGGCCACTGCCTATAACCTAATTTATACAGCTATTTGTGAACAACCTAACTTAGAGCCACTTACGGGTGCATCCTTTATAAATATTTTAATAAGCCACATAATCATTTGCTTTAGCATTAATATTTTAATACCACAGATTCCCCAATGCCAAACAAACACCATTTAGAATCCCAATCAATAACTTCGCCAAAGAAGCGCGCCTCATTTTCTGCTGCAGAGGGGTTTCTGAGAAGCTGTACTAAAGCACCACCAAATTAATTATTATAAAATACCACTTTCATCATGTGCTCCTCTGCTCAGGAACTGTCTGCAGCTTCAGGGTCAAATGCTAAGTTCAACCTTGTCAAACCGCCCCTTTTCTTAGGTCAAAAATGACCAAATACCTGCAATATCATATAGTTCCACTTGTCACCGCCGCTGCTGACAGCTCTCTAACCCTGTGACTGGGCAGGCCTTCTAGAGCTCTCGTCGCAGTAGCCATTTGGCATTCAGGATGTGATTACTTGATTAATGTCTGTCTTCCCTCGTGGACTGCAAGTCCCACAAAGAGCAAGCGCCTTGTCTACTTTCCTGCAGCACTGACTTGCCCAGGTGCACCCAAGTTTCGGAAACGTGATCAGAAACTTGGCACAAGATATATGGTAGAAAGAATGAAAGAAATTAATTTTCAGAGGCATCCGTTCAGGAAGGGGGAGCAGCACGTGTAAAGGGCGTGGAGGCTGGAATGGCCAAGGTGGGTTCCAGGGCAGCAGGCAGACCACCACGCCTGGGGCTTCCCAAGCACAGGGCAGCCATCAAGCTGGAGAGGAGGTCTCGGGGCAAACCACACATAATCAAATACAACTATAAAAAGTTCAAGCACATGTTAAGAAATATACAGTTATACATAAGCATGTATTTGCAAAACCATAACCTCAGACATTTTTGGATGGTTGCGGTCCATTTTCTCTGCAGGGGCACTTTAAGTTTCAAAGAAGAATATAGAAAATTCTTCACCTATAGAAAGAATTTAGTGCAATAGGCCAACTGCACTATTTTGTAGATTGAAAAGCCAACATTTGTGGCTCTCTTGAATAGCAACTGAATGACATCATTAATAAAGAGCTACTCAGTGCAATCTTCCACTTTTAAGGTTTATTCATCAAAAATACTTAAAGGGAGAGGGACTAAGTGGACATAAAAACTTACAGTCTAAAAAGGCTCACTAAAACCAAGAAATATTGTGAATTTGCTTCTCCTTAAACAAATAGGTAAAGCCAAGATTCAACTAAAAAGTTTACTGGACTTTTTGGCCTTCTGGAAGGTAAACACGGCCATGTAACCAGGTTTTTCACTGAATGAGTGTTTTTATGGGGATGCAAAGTTAGGGAACACAAGTTCTACACGAAGAAGCAGCTGGTTTAGATTAACTGTGTTTGTGAGAAACATAGATCAATTTTTAAAGTTCCATCTGCTATAATAATCTTTGATATAATGAACAGCCTCCCAAGTAATTTAAAAAACATTCAGAGCTTTGCTTAACAAGTTCCTGACTTTTTCTTTTGAGACTCTGCCCCCTACAGGAGATGAACTATTCCTACCTGAGATAGGAAACGAGTATTCCATGCACGGGCAATTAAGGAAAATGAAAAGCAACCCGGTAAAACCACATGTACCACAAAGCGACTGAATGTAGCAGTTTCCGGCAGAAGAGAGAGCAATGAAATTAAATTAAATTTTTGACTTTGGAATTGGCCACTCTCTACAAATCAGGATTGACTTCTCCCCACCCCAAATTAAAAACCTACCTATGTCCTATTAAAACTCCAAACCAAACATGAAGGTAAAAGCTAAGTGAAGCAAATGAGCTTTAGGCTACATTACCCCTGTGTCTCTTCCACCTATCTCCAACCTATGCTCCAACCAGCCAAATTTAGTGAACGCAGCAAAGAGAGGCACCCTAAAACATAGAACCCAAAGCAGCTGCTGAAAAGTTCTATCCCCACCCATTATCGAATCCTTTTCCTATTCTTTCCCACTTAGCATCCTTTCTCCTGACTCTTCTAGTCACCTTTCTTTGTTTTTTTCCTGTTTTCATTTCTCCACTGCCAGATGCAGTGGGCCTGCTGAACGGTATCCTCTACCTGCCTTTCTCTTCCCTCCGAGTACTAAAAGCACCACTAATGCAGTACAGAGCAGGGCACACTTCTGCATGAAGCAACCTTATGAGAGGAAGGTGAATTAAGTGACAACTAAGTAACAATCCTGATGTTACACCTGAGGCTTTTCTTCCTCTTTTACTAGAAAGATTCCCAATTCAGCTACCCCCATCCCTACCTTGAGGACTAAGCTGGGCAGTCCTCAGTCCTCCCTGGTTCTAATAACAACAGATGTGTTGACCCTGTTGGCAACCTAAAGCCAGAAAAGTAAACCATAATTCCAGAATGTCCACAAAGCAAGCACTCAATAAATGACCGCTGAATGTCTGAACTTTGAAATATACTATACTTATTGGTATAATTAGATACCGAAATACCAATCATTTCTAAAGGACTGTACTACAACCAGGGTCTCCTTATTTCAAAACTGTTTTTGAAAAGTAGATGGCTGGCATGAGCCAAGCCTGTATGGCTTCCTTGCTGGATGCGTGTTTCCACTCTTTCCGACCCCACCCTGCGAGTTTCTGCTTCACAGTCACTGAGGCCCTCCAGGCCAGGCAAGGACATTATTCACTCACTTCCGACCACCCTCGCTAGGTAAATCATTTTTCAATAGGAAAGGCCACTATCATAACTCACCTAAATTCAAAATGGGGGTTTTCAGTGTGCCACCACTATTGATGGCTTTTCAATGCGGGAGCAGGCACAAATTTGAAAATTTGGTCTCGGTTGGCGGTGAGCTTCTTGTACATTTTTAAACAACACACTTAAAAATTCCGATGTACTTGAAATAAAATCTTCCAAACTGGGCTTCCAATTAAAGCTGCCTTCATGGTAAATTTCTTGTCACAAATAGTGAGGTTTAGCTAAAGGGGAATCATTTGATTTCATTTAGAGTAAGCATATAGATTTGGTTTAGTGAGGGATTTTTTCTGTCTAGTTTACTGCTTTGGGGAAGGTGAGAGGAATGGGGAGCAGCGGGGAGAGGCCGTAGCAGGATTTTAAGAAATAACAGATTTCTGGCCTTGAACTCCGCTTCGCGTCTCACCTTCCCACAGCAGCTCCAGAAGGCACAGGCCCATCGTGACTCAGAGGTCATCAGCTTAGTCATCACCTACCCTGCTCCCTTACTCATGTCCACACTGCTGTCAAGGCTGACTCTGTAGATTCTACCTTAACAGGATCTGACAAGGTCGTGGCTGATGACAGTTCCTGGCCGTGGACATTTTCCTTGCCTAAAGATGCTCAAAGCCAGCTTTGGGCCTGAATGTCTCTTATGAGACAATCCATGGCATCCACATTCACAGTGACCTTTACGTAAGGAAGCGGAGGAAACAGAATCACAGCAGACTCAGGAAGCCTGGAGTCTAGTCTGGTGATGCTTTGGCAAAGTCATTTTGGTGCAATGGGGCCTATCGTCCCTGCTTCTGTACTTACTTCACCAGCATGGCATGAAGACAAACAGATGTTCTAATACAGCTTTTTAAGCAAGAAGGAGCTGCAACTGAATTCCAGTTGTGAGATTCAGAATTGTTCAATAAGCTTTAGGCTAAAAACCTGCTTCCTACCTGCACATTTGAAACTCTGAGCAGTGAGTCCTCGTTCCAAAGACAGAGTCGTCAGAATGCTCAGGAAGCTGGTGGTCACGGACTGACGTTTGTTCTTCCTAAGTTCGTGCCCGCCCATCTGATCCTTGGGCTTGTTCCTCAGTGTGACTTGCAGGTTTTGCTCTGAACTCCTCGCCACATTGGCAGCTGTTTTCAAAGCCTCCATCCACTCCTGAGCCCTCTGCCAGGTCTCAGCACGGAGGCGGAGGACATCTTGGGGGAAAATGACTTGAAAGCAGGAGTCACAGTCGTCCAGGCTGTCCATCTGGACAGCCAGACACACGTGCACGTTGTAGCTCAGCAGGGGATCCTCGTCTAGCCTGCCGGGCTGAAAAGCCATAAGGTAGGCCTTGCTCAGCACAAACGTAAATGCCTTCCAGTTGTTCTGGACAGTTAACCTGTAGAGCGTCCCCGACTTGAGGATGTTTTGGTACTGTTTGGGGCTGTCCGAGGCAGGGGGCCGCGTGAGCCGCTCACTGGATTTCTTCTGTAAACAATGATTCTGTGTACAGTCAAAATGACAGCCAAGCCCTGGGGAGTCTGCCAGCCCGTCCTGCCGTCCCGCGCAGCCGGGCACGGAGGCATGCACAACTTCCCAGAGCTTCTGCCCCCAGTGCAAGGCCTCCCATGGCGACTCTGCCTTTAGCTGCAGCTGAGTGTCGTCATACAGAACAGTGTCCACCAGCCTGGCCTCGAGGTTGCTCAGAACAGAGATGCTCTGGAAGTGGGACAGCTGGTACGTGGCACAGGGGTTTTGATTCCCACTGCTGTCGAGGCTGTAGAAGTACAAGTTGTAAGGGGAGAGCTCCGCGTAACAGCTTTGCCAGTAGCTGTCATGGTCCTTCCTAATCTCCAGGTAACCCTTCTTCACAATGTTTGGGAAGGACTGCTTGTGTTCTAGAAGGACAAAAAGAACCAAAACAAAAACAAAAGAGTGATGCATTAGTTCAATAATGAGAATAAATTGAATGAGATGAAAAGGCAGGTGCAAGAAAGCAAATGGATGAGATCAGGATCTTTCTGGTTCAAACTAAACTCGATAGAAGTAGTAAACATCCAGCCTGGTACCTAATTGACAAGACATAATTGGAGAAAAATCTCAGGTCTAAAATCTTAACTAGGGTGAAATTAGAAAAGTATTGGGGAGAAGAGCAATGTCAATGTGACATGCGGAGGTCTGCGTGGAAAACAGAAAGACTGGGGAAAATGTGACTATCTATGTCCTGTGGACCCATGAAACGATTACACTTTGCCAGAGTTTCTTGTTTCCTAGGTAACGCCCTACAGAGTACCGATACCCCCGAGAGAACATTCCTCCTGCCACCTGACTGAACTCCCTGGTAATCCTCACCCTCCTTCAGGGTGCGGAAGCCAGGAAGGGTCAATGGACAGGACAGGGCAGGAAGTGTGATGCTCACAGACTCCTGTTTCTCAGGCAGCCCCATTGGTCTTCACGGCCAGTTCATAAGCCTTCCCTCTTATATCCGGTTCTCCAGGCTTGACTCAACTGGCTCTCTTTGGAGGTCTCTGCTTGATAGCAGTTCTTGCTCGCCTCTGAGCCTGACTGTGCTTATGTGGTTCCCCTGCCTGCAATGCTCCTTCCCACCGCCTCCATCAGCTACCACACACCTACCCTTCACTCAGCTACCCCCTCTTCCAGAAAGGGCATTCACCCTGACTCCCTCAACCCCTGTCCCTTGCCTGCACACACTCACCCCTGGGTCAGTATCAAGTATCCCGACTATATTATTCCTCGTCGATGGGCTGTTATCAAGGTGTATTATAATCATTTATTTATATATCAAAACAAATACATTTTTAAGTTTTGTTTTTTTTTAAAGTCTGTCCTCCCTACTGAGGGCAAGGGTGAGGTCTGTCTTTTCATCCTTGTATCATAGCACATAATGCAATGCCTGGTACATAGTAGGTACCTTAAAAGAACTTAATGAATTAAACATAAATCTTCCAACACAATACCCAGCATATGGTAGATGGAATTCCCCTCCCTTCCACCGTGTTCCAAAAGTGTACCTGGTCGTGCCATCTTTAATCAATGACTGGCTGTAATATATACACGCCTAATACTATAATAAAAAGCGGTATCACTTGGGAGACTTCTTGATACTTTTGTCAGGCATGAAAATGACAACTGTGCAAGAGGAAGCAGTCCTTTCTGCTCGAGACTTTTATTCTGAGATGTTTCTATCTTTTGCTGACACACATTGGAGACAGTCATAAGCTAATTGAGTCATTCCCTACAGAAGACAAATCACACTTCCAAAGGGCATGATTTCTGATCTTGGCTGAAAGGGGAAAAAAAAGAGTAACACCAATCTAGATCTTAAAATAGCAAACCAACGGAGAAAAGGGAAGAAATGAGGCAGAGAAAAGCCTATTTTACCTGCTTTACATCTCTGGTCCCGACATTCATTAGTATTCGTATTAATGCAAAAGCCATTAATTTCTTGCAACCCACACTAATCCCTTTGTAGGAAGAGATAATGGATGCCTACTCTCAGGTTCTCTTTCTGTTCTGATAATGCAGGAAGGGAGGAAGTGCTGTTAGACACCGCTGCTGCCGCCTCTGCCCCTCTCATTTCCATCAAGCACTGATGATAGTTCCACCTTTTCCATAATAGGACTCCTAACCAAGCCTCTCTCCGTCCCCATCCCTCCTGTGACCCAGCAGCTCAGCTATGCAGCCCTGGGTGAAATAAAAACCATTCCTCTTGCTTTTAGCTAGGAATTTTCCTCTCCTTTTCTTTCCTCCCTGAGAGCTTTTTACAGCCGCTACCATGAATTAGAAAGTCTACTTTAATTGGGCCCAAACCAGCAGCAAACCCGACTAAAACCTCACTTCTTTCTAGCTGTACCGACTAGGGTGGTAGATGAGAAGTCCTTGGGTGGACCGAATGAGAAGTCGTCTTAGGGAGTCTCGAAAGTTCCCTCACCTTATTGAAGAGTAAAAAAAATGCATTGTGTTTCGATATTTTTCCCCACCTCGGTTCAGTCCTCTCTAATAGGTATGTTAACTGGAGACAGGAGAGGAGGTATTAGTCATAGGAAATGACCCATAATTAAAGACTGAGTATGTAGTGTAATTTTTTGAAAAAGAAGCATCAAGAAGAAAGCAAATGTGATCAGACAACTATTCTCTGGGGTGTGCATTCCTCTCTGGAGTGCCTGTTTATATGAGACCTTATTAATATTTTGGGTGTGAAGTATTAATTATCTTTGATTGTAGAGAACTGGAGAACTACCATTTCTCTTTAATCTCTAACAACTGCTACCTTCTATTGGATCTGAAGTTTCTTTTTAATATTTTTTCTATTGACAAAGCACACGTTATATATTTAAATCTAAGCTTTCATTAATTTACTATAGTTCATCTTGTTTTCCCAGACCATATTGTTTCAACTCATTTCAATAACCCGCACACATTACTGTAAAGTGTTCGGCTTTACAAATTAATAGTATGTCTTAACTAATAATAAATGATTCAGATGGGACCACTGACAATGATTATTGTATTGCCTCAATAAAATAGAGAAAGATGATCAAAATGAATGGCTGTGCCTACAAATTTCATACTGCAACCACAGACAGTAATTCCTTACTAAAAAAAAATTTGAAAAGAACTCTTTGTTTCCCCACTTGCTTTCCACTTTCTGGCATGAAGACCTGGTTCAGTTTCTCCTCAGTGAAGATGCCTTTCCCCTCTCCTCCTGGTCATGCGGAAGCCAGTACAGTGGTTTGAGGGCAATAAATGCTACCAACTGAAGAGGAAGAAGGGCATTTTAGATTCGTGCACTTGAATCATTTCTGTACTGCCCACAAAGAGTTCCACTTTTGCCATTATTTCCTCTATCTGTTCTCAAAAAAGTTTCCATTCTCATGGCCACAACTTAATCAAACTCTTAAACAGGTTCCCACTTCTAGTCCTCCTCCTTCCTAGCCAATTCACACACAGTTACTGGCTTAACCTTTTTGGGCCACTCGTTAGATCAACCCTTCACAAGTCTACTGGTGCCACCCATTAAAATCCAAACCCCTTAGTTTGGCCTTATAAGATTTTATTATGGAAAATTTCAAACACGCTCAAAAGCACATAGAAGAGTAAAATGAATATCCCCATGGAATCATCCCTCAGCTTCAAAAACCAAATTTCTGCTATTTTTGTTCCATCCCCCTCACCCCACTTCAACTCTGGCTCTTTATTGTTTGTTGTTGTTGTTGTTGTTGTTGTTGTTTGCTGGGATATTTGAAAGCCAAATGCAGACATTTTATCATTTCTTTTTTTTAAAGATTTTATTTATTTTATCTTTAGACAGAGGGGAGGAAGGGAGAAAAAGAGGGACAGAAACATCAATGCGTAGTTGCCTCTTGCTCACCCCCTACTGGGGACCTGGCCCACTACCCAGGCACGTGCCCTGACTGGGGAATCGAACTCATGACCCTTTGGTTCACGAGCCGATGCTCAATCCACTGAGCTACACCAGCCAGGGCTATCATTTCTATTATAAATACTTCAGGGTGTACCTCTAACAAATAAGAACTTTAAAATATATATGAGATACTATTTTCACTCCCAACAACATGAATAATTCCTTAGCTAACACTCAGTCTATGTCTAACTTCTTTGATACAGTTGATTTGTGCAAATTAGGTTTGCACATCGATTTGGTTGCTATATCTTTTAAGTATCTTTAAATCTATAACAGTTTCCTCTTCCTCCTTTTTTTCATGACATGTATTTACTGAAAAAATTAGTCCATTTGCCCTTTAGAGTTTCTCATATTCTGGATTTGGCAGAATGTACCCTAAAGATATTGTTTAAATGTTCCTTTGTTTCCCATGTTTTTAGTTGACTGCTATTTAGATCTTAAAGTTCATATTTCAGATTCTATTTCATATTCATCAAATATATATTAAGTTATAATAAAACTGTTCAAAAAATCAGCAAGGAAGATAAAAACCAAAAAAACCATTTCTTCTTCCACACTCCAGCACTCACGATCCTGCCTCACAGGCAGTGCACCATTTGAGCTGAAGGCTTCAGACATTACATACAATGACTATGTATGTATTTATGTAATAATATAAATGAGAGCTATGTTCACATATATTAGCATATATAAT
Source organism: Mormoops blainvillei (assembly GCA_004026545.1). NCBI lineage: Eukaryota > Metazoa > Chordata > Mammalia > Chiroptera > Mormoopidae > Mormoops > Mormoops blainvillei. The sequence continues at coordinate 34,721 of PVJD01003946.1, read as the reverse complement.
TATTGAACTGTTATGTGCTTTCATTTTGGTTATTTTGTACAATGTTGTCTTTTAAAAAGACCACCATGTCCCAGAATGCAATAAATGAAATATTTAGGTAACCTTGTTTACCAAGACAATCTGAAATGCGAGTCAGTACATGAATGAAGTCACAAGAATAGGATTCTGAAGATCAGGCAATAGTTAGAAAGAAAGACGAAGAGCAACATCTTAATGTTTCCAAAGAACTCCAAAGCCCATATGGTGTCAATATTCCAAATCAAAACTGTCTAGGTAAATTAAAGGAAACATTTAAATTCTTAGAACAAATTAAATATGAAAGGAATCCAAACGGGAGAGTTAATGGAACACTCGTAATACAACAGTATTACATGCTGTCCTAGACAAACCCAAAAGGATCACCTCTCAAAGATTAGCAGATACATTACAATTCTTTTGCACTTCCTCATCTTTCTTTTCAATTTCCCTGTAAAGTGTCCATACTATAGTCGGCTATAAGGACAGATGATTTTAAGATCTGAAAGCCTAGGATACAGGATTTACAACTATTAAATGGGCTCAAAAATAAGGAAGCAACACAATTTGACACATATTTACTGAGTACCAGCTATGTGCAAAGCAGGGCACTAAGCTTTGGTGAAGACACAACAATAACGAGTTCTCAAAGTGTTTACAATTTGGTTTTGGTAAATGACTCTAATCTGAACTCCCAGATCTATATAGTAAATTGAATAGCTTGAGATAAAGGAGAAATTACAGCATCACTTCAAAGTGAAGATACCCCGTACAATTAGGTTCTTCTTCATGAATGGCCAATGCCAATTACCTGTACTCACCTGTTATTGTCTCTTGACTTCCAGATCCCATTCCCTGCTTCCCAGGCTTCAGTGCTACTTGATTCAACCTTAACTCGTAGCTCTGGCCCAGGTACTACCAGCACTACACTGATAGCCTAGAGCATGAGAGAATGTAATTACACTTCCTCACGGGTGGAACTTTCTGAGAACTGGCCATCCACCTGCCTGCCCCGCTTTCTCCTCTAGGACTGCATGCTTCTCTGGGGTTAGTTACCACCTTTGGGCTTCAGGACTCATCTCTAGTCCTCAACTCCAATTCCAGGGGGACTCCTGGGCCTCGCCTCTTACAAACTGACCTGCTCTCAGCTCTACCCACCCTCAGCCTAGAGTAACAGCCCCTTCTGACACTTCCTGAAGCAGTGACACAAGGCAACTTCCATTGACTGCTACCACCTGGACCCCTATATTGAGATAAATGCTGAAACACATCCAGGCTCTAAGGTAAAGGGCTGTGAAGTCGCCGAGGTGGGAAAAGATATATGTATGCACTTGCCCTCTGGTTTTAGAATCTTTACCAAGGAGGTTCCTTACCCTCCTCGGCTCCAGAGACCTAATTCTCTCTTCCACAACAGTAACACCCTAGACTTCTTAGACCCTTTCATCATAAAATACTTACCAATTTCCAATGTGGTGTTCCTTCCTTTTTAGCCCAGGCATTTTTCTGACTCCTCCACCTTGCCTACCATCTACTCCATCCTTATAAGGGCCTTAATCATGAAACCCTTCCACCTCACTCCTTACAGTCTCTTCCTTGTCTCACTGGAATCCTTGCTCCTCTAGATTCTGTGGTCAATAGTTAAAACTTTTCTCACAGGGTCCTCTTCACACACTGAACCCCAGGATTATACAGACTGACCTCTGCGCCGCCAGCAGACGGCCTGCCCCTGACAGCCTGATGAATGGAGGAGCAAGCCTAGAGGAGCAGGCCAGAATTAGTGCTTCCGGTGAGGGAGGCTGTGCTCTGACCACCTGGTTCCTCTCCTGAACCTGCCCGTAAGTCATGCCTCCCCAGGGGCGAAGGGCGCAAAGGAGAGAGAGAGGCCAAGAGCGTTAGCCTAATTGATGTCCCTTTACAGGGACACAATAGCTATTAGAAAGAAGTTTCCCTGCTATCCTCCCCTCCCCCCAACTCCTCCTCAACCCTGCCAACTTCCAGACTTCTTGTAATTACCCTTTTAAGCTTGACTTTCAAGTAATTTCCAAGTGCTTCTTGCCAAACCTATCACATTAAGTTTAATTGTCTGGCTTTGAAGGCCCTCGGTAGCCTCGGCCCACTGCTGCACTCTCCCAAACGCAGACCTGACGCAGATTAGCCCCCGGGCCGTCCCACACACCTCGCGGGCCTCCACGTGACTCTGTGCTCCACCCTCCAAGCTCAGCTGAAACATCCTTCCCGCCACCAAGACTTCTTTGACGTTCTCCATCACAATCATCTCTCTTTTCTTTACATTCCTGGTTAACAAAACACAATATTCCATGTCTATTTATATCATAGTATAGTCAACTGTGTTTAAGCCAGAAACTAGAGGAAAAAAATTAACTGATTGTAAGTCTTTGTTCTCCTCAGGAGAGGCACATGAGGGAAGTGAAATTAATGGGATCCAATTAAATATGACACTGCCACAAATGTCCACAGCAAAGAACATGGAGAGAATGATGCTCCAGGACAAACAAGGGCTGTGCCTTGAACATTTTAAATATGATCCACAGGCCGTTGTAAAGTGCTGGCCACAGTAGTGCTCACAGATACTTGTTAAACTTATTCTGGTAGAAATGAACTGGGCTCCAGCAATATCTTTCCTGTAAGTAACTTTAGATACCTTTTTCCAATAGATAAAAGAAAATATCCCATTCATTCTCCCTTTATAATAAACCTACAGAAAAAGACATATTATCTGTGTAAGCGCCAGCAGAAATTGACCGATAGTACACCTGCTACATATTGACTAGATATATCAACTTAGGGGTCCTTTGCATCCAAGGTCTTTGCTAAGGGTGGCAGTGGTACAGCACAAGTCAATGTGGTTGTGGTCAATTTCACTCCTCAGGCTTGATCCTGACCAGGAGATCAACACAGCTTACCAGCTTCTTAAAAGAGGCTTTCTGCCTTCTGTGACAAGAGTAATCTCTCAACTTAATAGAACTTTTCACCCAGAAAGTTCCCAGCATCAACCTTCGAACTATGCTCAGTCTTTACCATAGTAAGCTTCCTGCTCTTTATCTCTATTCTGTAAACGCTAAGTACAAAGAATCTCCTATATGTAGGCCAATAGATTTTAATATAAATGGCATGTCATTACTATATTTTGGGTAACATGCAGAATCATAGAAACTTAGAAAGTTTTTTAGCCCACCCCATCAGAGGCAGCACCTGTTAGCTGCCGACCGTGTTGGCTAGTTCTCTCCCCCGTCCCTCACCAACAGGCCCTGTTTGGTTCGGGTCCGGTGGCATATGCTCAGAGGAGACGGCCTCTCCCAAGCCCCTGGGAAGAACTATGATTTCTTTAATCCAGTCACAGGAACTCTATTTTCCTTTGCCAGGGATTGCTGTAGGGGCAGGAATGTGACCACGCTCTGGCTACTGCGAGGGTGCTATTGGAAAGAGACCCAGAGGAGGCGCCCTGCTTTCCCTCCTGACTTTGGCTGTTGGTAGATATGAAAATGGCCGTTGGGACCGCTGTAGCCTTCTTGTACCAACGAGGGGAGAGAAGAGACACCACCAACACACTAAAGAGAGCAGAGCAAAATGATGGAAAGTGCCTGGGTGCTTGATGACCCTGGGACCACCTACATGAGAACTTCTTAAGTGTTCACTGCATACGGTACCTGACATTCACTAAGTATTCAATAGGCATCTGTCGGATGGATGAAAATATATAACAAGTGGCCTTACTATTTCTGCCACATTTAGTTGAGTATGATATTACTTGCTTCTGAAAACATTCTAACTGATTTAACAGATTTGGAAAGAGATTCCAGGAAGCAAAATGACTTGGCCAAGGTTATACCACAAAGTGTACAAGCTGAGAGTAAAACTCCAAAATCCAGATTTTCAATCTGGATCAAATTCTGTTTTATTTGTGGCGGAGAAGATGAGCCCTAGGTTTCCTCGGGCTTGAGAGGCGGTATCATTGGGTGGTTCTGTGCAGCCTCCAATGCCCGGCCTGGGGTGGGATGCTGGCCCCGCCACGTACTAGCTGCGCGGCCTGGCGGGAGGTCAAATTCCCTAAGGCTCAGCTTCCTCATTTGCAGAATCAGAACCATATCATCTGTCATATTAAACTATTAGGAATATTAAATAAGATAAACAAAGAACAAGTCTTAGCACAGAATTGGGCATATAGTTAACTCTCATTAAATGACAGAAATGACAAACTTCATTCAACTTGACTGAAGCTATAGATAAGGAAAACAAAAAGAGAGGCAATTTCCATTTTAGAAAAAAACAACAACAAAAAACCCAAACCAAACTGCCCTGATTTTCCAAGCACCAATACAAAAAATTCAACCAAATACCTTGCATATGTTCATATTGGTGCAATACAAAGTTTTCTACAATATGGTCCATGTCATCAAAGAACTTCCAACCTAGTATGGGCGATGGGTGTACAAGCAATTACTTATCATGTACAGCAGAATGAAAATAAAATGTGCTGTAGAAACATCGGGTGAAAGGGAAAACAAAACAATTTTAATTGAGAAAAATATGGAAAGGTCTCAGGCAGGATGTGGCATTTGAGTTGGTCCTAGAAAGACAATGGAGGGTCCCGAAAAGTGAGAAGGGCAGGGACAGCGTTCTGGGGCGAAGAGACAGCCCGAGCAAGGGCTGGAGGCATGAAAGCACCCGGTATATTCAAAGATGGCGCATGGGGGGGCTGAAGAAAGGTGTGGGCAATACGGTTAGAAATGTATCCGGATGCTTTATAAAATTTATACTTGATTTTGTAAAAAATTGGGAACCATGATTCATTTTTTAGAACAGAGCAGCATAAAAGATTTGTGTTTTAAGAAGGTAACTTCAGCAGTCTGTCCAATTAGTAACTATAGTTCTTCGTGGCCAAGAAAGATAAAACATTATTAACAGAGCAGCCACGAAAAATGTCACACGCTCCACTTTCTGAGTTCCCATAGAGAAACGTTAGGAGTCAGAATACAGGCTGTCGGTGAGGCTCGTTGGGTTTTCGCATAGCTGCCACCGGCCAACATTCAATAATGTAACCAATGGAAACTATACAACCATATAAAAATCAACTTTCTTTGACCTATTTTAGCAACTTCTTTGCACTGACTAATCTTGCTGAAGGGTGAATCATAAATTCAGCAAGAGACCATGTCCTGGTGACCTCACTTGTTCTAAGCCTGCAGGAATATTCCCACCTCTACTGGCTCCAAGCCTTTTGAGAAACATCATAATTGAAAAAGCAGTCATTTTAGTATAAGTTCCAAATTTGACTTTTTTTTCAAGTGAAAGATGGGGGGAAAGGGAATCAAAACAGAGTAACATAAAACTCAGGATAAAGAAACCATACTGCCATGGTTTTTCTAGCCCTAAAGAAAATCTCTGCTTGAGACCATCTCCTAAAGTACTTAGAACAAGAAAATACAGCCATAGGAATGGTACCAGGTCACCAGAGAGCGAAACCGACTGAAACAAAAGCCCAGCTGACCACTGCCCTTGGCAAGCAGATGAAAATGTGAACGCAGCCAGGGAGGGAAAGTCAGTCAGACTCTGGCAGTCTGTTGAGTTTCAGAGCTTCAGAGCTAATGCAAAGCATTTCTTTAAAAAAAAAAAAAATTTGATTTTAAAAGTACAACAGCAGTTCATCCAGAAGTAGAGTTACAAGGCACACAGAAATCATACCTATATTTCCATCACCGATCTGACTACAATAATTAGCTCCCACACAACCATAAGTCAGGGTCAGTTCAAGTACATCCTAGAATGATGTAATTTTAGAGTTGGGAAGGATTGCAGAAATAATTTAACCTGCTTCACTAGGTTTATAAACCAAAGGCAACAGACAAGTAGATTTTTCCAAACCTACACAATACATTTGAGTCCTAGTTGAGTGCTCTTTCCAGACAGCCTCACCTTCCTGTACTATGCATATACACTTACAGGTATAAGTGAGTGTTTGTGTGTGTGCATATAACCTATTTTTCATAAGGATAACATATCTAATGTCCTCATGTTCATATGACTTTTTATGTTCCTACCTTGATACATGTTTATCCCAGGGCTGTAATTCTATGAAGTTAACATCCTGTTTTCTTTACCCTCTGGGGAATTCCCTGGTGCATGTGGCTGAAACATTAGTCCATGAACAGGAACCAGGTGACGGTGATGCGCAGGAGTAAAGGGTTAAGTACACAACTTGTGTGTACAGAGCTAAGGTTAGCACTACAGCTCGACACGCGCCACTCTTGCAGTGGGATTAGGCCCTCACTCCAGTTGCCCCGGGCAGGGTAGGCACGGGGCTGGCAGAAAGGGGAAGAGCCAGCCCTCAGGAAGCTTGGGTCTCCACCACTGCCTTGGATTCTTTAGCAATAACTGCCTCTGCTGCCATCTGACCTTAGAGCTATTCCTTCCTATCAACCTATGAGCTAATCCTTTTGACATTACTATCCAATCCCCAGGTAGAGCAGGTAGTGTTAAGCAGGTTGGAGTCGAGCCACACACCATGATCCTAGTAGGACCCTTTGTCCACTAGCACAGGCAACACTCCATCTTAAGAAGTCTGCCCTCGGGCTGTATCAGCCTGAGCAATGCAGTCTCTAGAATGTATTTGCATGCTTCGAAGTAAGACTTAAAAAAAGCAGCCAAAGATGGGGCAAAACCCTAAGCCATCTTTCCATGGTTACAAACCCAGGGGAGTCAGTTCACTTAAGCTCTCTGCATAGCTAACATTCGAGAATGTGAAAAGCAAAGTTACAGTCTTCCTTTTGCGGATTCTTTGGTCTCCTGAAGAACTGTGACCAGCTCTGCCCTGTCCACGTGTTTTAGCAAATATGTTAAATGCAGAAAACAATCCTTGCTTTTCACTAGACTGAGTTGGTGTGTCTCAGTTTTTCCTAACCGGCTGATCCCCTGAGAGATTCGTTTTAGTTCCACGAACATTATCCAGGTCTGCTTCTTCCACACCACCTCCTACCCTCTACCCCCACAGAGTCTGACTGCCAATAAGGCTTTGGAAGTGGAGGGTTCTGGAGCCTGAGGATTGAGTGCTGGTTTCTAAAGTGAGGACACAGCCTGGCTTAGTGGTCGGACTCCGGAGGGAGGCTGCCTGGGTTCAAATCGAGGTGCCCCTGTTTGCCAGCTGTGGCACGGAAAGCACGTTTGAGCACATCCTATTTTCAGAGCACTATTTTAGGTCCGGAGGATAAAACAATGAGTAAGAGGCAATCCCTTCCTCAGTGACCATAAACTCTGGTGTAGAAGACAGGAAACAGCTGATCACAAGTCAGCATGCGAGCAGGGATGAGTGTTCTATTTCTCATTAACAAACCAGTTAGTAGCTGTGAGAAAGAACACTGCAGGAAGGTAACTTGAAGAAATACTTCTGTGAGGCCATTTAATGAAGCAGACTGTGCTGGGGAAAACTAGGAGTGATAGGTAATGTCACCTTGGTTCTCATTTATAAGTTTCAAATTCAATTAACAATACAAAAATAACATTGTTAAACATGTAAAACATTTATTGAGTGTTTACTATGTGCCAAACATGGTTCTAAGAAGTACTTTAGATGTTTTAACCCATTTAATGCTCACAAGAAACCAAAGTGAATACTACTATTCTGACAAAAATAATAATAATAATAAAGACAGAGAGATTAAGAAAGCTGTCGTATGTTACAGAGCTAGCAAGTACTGGATCAAGGATTGAAACTAACAGTAGAGGTTTAGAGCAGTGTGTTTTTAACCAAAACACTATCTTGTTTTGACCAGAGGGCCTCCTTCAGACAGGCTTGCCGATTTACAAATAGCCGATACTACACCCCAGCTGCCCTCACTACGCCAGAATCTGGTTTGCTTTAGACCCAAAGCAGCATTAATCCTCAGTACGGCACAAAAGCCCAGTTGCTCATCACTAAGTGAGGCAGAAGATGCAGCAGTCCTACCTCATGAAGAGGCCCCTGGGCTTGTTGTTATGAAAGGAAGAAGACGGATAGGGGAGGCAAAAGAAAAGGAAGGGGAGGACGAGGAGACAAAAACATTCCTGCTATGTCGGGGGGCGGGGTTGTTGTTTTTTAAGATTTTATTTATTTATTTTTAGAGAGAAGGGAAAGGAGGGAAAAAGAGAGGGAGAGAAACCTTAACTGGTAAGAAAAACGTTAACTGGCTCCCTCTCACAAGCCCCCAACCGCAGACCTGGCCCACAACCCAGGCATGTGGCCTGACCGGGAATCGAACGGGCGACCTTTCAATTTGCGGGACAACACCCAAAGCACTGAGCCACACCAGTCAGGGCTCCTGGTGAGTCTTTAAGCTGTTCATGGTGAGCTCAAAAAAGGAGCCAGGAAAAAAAAAATCAGCTGGAGAAAACGTAAAACTTTGTAGTAATAAAGTCCGTAGGTAAGAGAGTCACAGAGCTAGACACAACATCGAGTTGACCTCGTCTAAGGAAACCACTGTGACTAAATTTTATTTCTTCTGAGGAGCCCCCAGCCTCTCATTAACCCCTGTTAATTTTTAGAACAGCAGGAGTGGGAGATGGGAGGATGATGGGTCACTTTTGGTGACTTTGAATTTAAAGTGCCTGTGAGACATTCCAACAGACATGTTCACCAGGCAGCCGGATATGCAAGTCTGGAGCTCAAGGACGAGGTCTGGCTGGACCCCAAATCTCCAGCTCTAGCCAGGATACTACACCGCCTCCCTCTGCTTTCGGCATGTTCCTTCAGGAGAAACAGTAAGCCTTTCTTCGGTTTGGATCACTAATTTCAAAGGTTTTAAGGTAAACTTAGCTTAAAGATCTTGGCTGATTTAGACTAAAATGAAACCGAATGTTGGCACATCCACCCCAAAGGGTGTAAGAATTACAGCTGGCAGAGTGGGCGACCAGCCATGTAGCTCGGACTCCTCTCTGCCCTCAGCCCAAGCATGTGTGGCCAGTGGGCACTCACTGCCTGCGTTTGCCCTTCACCTGGTTAGTAACAGAAACATGATTTACGCTGCCTGCTCTCCAGAACATGCCAGAAAGAAAAAGCGTCAGAAACTTGACTTGCCATTTGCCTAACTCTGCTAATTCCTGCTAAGATGTGTATCTCATGGATGATCAAAAGGTGGCCGGGTTATGTCATACCAGTATCTGCAAAGGCCATTTATTACAGTGTATTTTTCAAAACACCATTCAGTACTTACATTTCAACATCATTTAACATTCAACTTTTTAAAAGAGAATTAAAAAATGATAATCATAATCATAATATACTACAGAGAGAACGTAAAGTAGGTCTGGTTCTTGCATTTACCAAACAATATAGGAAAAATAAAATCGGAATTATGACACTCTCTTAACTTTGGCCGTACCAGGGATTTAGAATGGTTATGAAGGTGTGATAAAAATCTATATTAACTCTGAGAAACCAAAAAAAGACAACAGAAGTTACTTGCTAATCAAAGGAGTACACCTGTTTGGGCTCAAGGTGGAGCTCTCATTCCGCCAGGCCCGGGTGTCACGGCAACTTGTTTGTCCCCTATTAACCAATCAGTTGCCAAGTCCTATGCCTTACAATGTCCTTTTCTTTTTACTGTCATGGTCACCACCCTTGGCTAGACGTTCGAGGGCTAGTGAAAGTCTAGGGGAAAACACAAGGAATCACAAGTCATAAATTTGAGTGGGAAAAAATGTATTTGAAAAGGCCAGATTTGAACTGGATATGAAAATAATGCAGCACCTTACAAGGAACACAGCCTTTCCTGAACAGACATACTAAATTACAACCTTGCTTCAAGTTCCATTTATAAATGAAATTTTATTAATTAAAACATTAAATGTACCAATGGAATACCAAGCAACGGTAGAAACTGGAGCAACAGTAAAATAGCAGTTAAGCACGTAAATTAGTCTCCTTGGTTAACTGAGCAGAAGCCATCGATATGAAGGGTTAAGCAGGGTCACTGAAGAATCGCCAGTAACAATGGAGAGCCTGTATAAAAGAGGTTCCCTTGAAGGAAAATGCTGAGGGAAACAGACGGTTTGTCATGTCTCACAGAAGAGAAAGTTCATGTGTGAGTGCATAAGTATATTTACACAGCATACAGTATATGAGTGCAGGAATGTGTATCAAGTATGAGAAGGGAAATCAAGGTCCTACCATGAGGTCCTGATGAACGTCTCCAACCTTTACCTCCCACTACCTGCCATGGGACCCTCGGCTCCTCTTACAAGGGTTGCCTTGTTCTTCTCTGACTGCACCTCCCACCTCTTCACCTTTGTTTGCACCTAATCCTGACCAGGTGTCCTGTACCGAGACTCTTTCTGTACCTTAGTGTCCTTCAAGGTCCAGCTCAAGTTCCGTGACCTCTCACAAGCCCTTCCTGACAAGCCCAGCCCAGGGCATCTTCTCTTCCTCTATGCTCTTACAGCCATGGTCACTCCCTCACCAAAAAGAGTCAAACAGGATGGAGTAAAATGCAAGTTCCCTCCCTCGTAAACAACTCAAGTAACCATCTACTTTCTCTCACTACTGGGTGCCTCTCGGGAGTCTCTGTGAGTGCCAATCCCTTCTGCTAAATGAGAAGTCCTTTAGGGCGGGGACTGTGTCTTCACACACCTTGAAATCTTTCATAGCACAAAGCTACACCCGATGTGTGATCTGATGAACACCCGCTGATGTGAATAAGTAGTATCATACAATGTGCAAAGGAAAAATGCTACGTTAATGATGAGTATTCTGATTCTAATATACAAGGCTAGAAAGAAAGGATTAGCCAGAGCTGTCTTTTCACTCAGTGCCGCCTCTGAGGATAATAAGACTGTGAGATAAGGTAGTGTTTGAGTAAATAAAAGAGGAGGCTTAAGTAAGCATAGCCAGATACGGATACCAGAGAATACGATTCTCATGAGGCAAATGTAAAAGAAACAAGGGGAAATCAAGAACTGTTCAGTGGCAATCGGATATAAAAAAACATACCGGTATTTCCTTGAGCATCTTCTATCTTATTTGGCGAGGGTGACAGCAGAGATGGCCTGGGGAAGTGAGGGCCCTGAAGGGATGGCTGCTGCGGCGGCTGCTGCAAAGGCGTGGTCGCAAGGATGACCCTCCAGTCCACTTGGGTCACGTCTGACCTCGATCGAGCGTGCCCTGGCTTAAAAGTAGAGGTCTCATCCAATAAGTCATTCACGGAACGAGGTCTGTTCCTCCGACGCTGACAGATGTTGAAAAAATTAAAGGTTGACGCTTCCTTTTGTTCCATCCAGGAAAGATTATCTGGGGTTGTCCCTTTCTGGACCATAAACTGTTCTTTGGCAGGGAAGACATTTTGAGCTTTGGTTTCTAAGAGCCTGGTCTTACGGTGGTCCCAAATCATGGCCCCCTTGCCCAGGGAGGCTACATTTCTGATAGCACCATTGTCGGTTATGTTGCTGAGTACCTCGTGCCCCACCAGTTCTGGGACTTCCTGAATCCCATACACCTCTGCCTGCTGCACAGCCTTGTCTAGCTTACTGTCAAAAGTACTAAAGAAATCCTCAGTAACTTCCAAGGCCGGGCTGACATCGTCCACTTCCAAAGCTTCCATGTTGCGGGCTCTGGAGGCCTAAGCCTCCTAAGCTGGTTCAGGAAAGGGCCTCATGGGCAGTCACCCAATGAAGAGAGACGCTTCAGGCAACAGAGTTCTGGGGACACCTGGAAGGAACCTCATTCGGCTGCCTCAAGCAAGCCAAGCGCAAGGGTAGCTGATATTTTCCCAGCCAGGAAAAACATTTGTTCGTTGACAATGGCCATTAACAAAGATATCCGGAGGTAAATGTTCCTTTGAGATTATTCTTCAGTGAGATCTCTGTAAAGACAACAGGAAGTACTTGTCAAAGCAATGCCATGGCAATCCTTAACTTCCCGGAAGAAAATAAAAAGGACGACATCGACACACGGTTGGTTCGCTGTATTCCGCAGTACACACATCTGCCCAGTTACTTCCCCATCATTCCATCTCCTCTCTGGCAGTCACGCCCACAGGTGGACGACACATGAACAGAAGTTCACTGTCAAGAGTACACATCACTGCCGGCTTTGTATTAGAACTCGCACAGAGCAGAGTGGAACTCTTGATAAGGGGAATTAAGGTCAATAGCTTTTACTCACACAGAGAAGCCTTTGAGAGCAATTGTGAAAAGACTACCCTGGCAAATCTCTGTGAAATGCTGACCTAAAATAGTAAGCCAAAGAGAGCAGAATTCTGTGACTGGGCCTCTATGGTAATCAGTCCGAAAGTCATAAATGCATGAGTTCTTTCACAAACCTCAAAAGCACTGATAATGTGTTGAGAGGGAGAATCTGTCCCTTCACTAACCCTAAATGTACCTGTGTTCGTGCTTCCTAGGTTTAGGTTACATAATGCCTAATGAGGACTGGACTTCAGGATTCCTCCAGCCGTCCTGGGAAACGGCTTTGAGGACTGGCCTACAAGTACAGGTCCAACGTCTGGGCTGAGCAGAGCGAATCCTAGCAAAACACAGCCTCTCTGGGGAAAGGTAGATCTAAGGCCAGGCCAAACTAGAGTGGACCTTGACGGCAAGGCTGTCCAGTACAGCAGACACTAGCCATAAATGGCTGTTTAAATTTATTAAAATCAAATAAAGTTCCTCAGTCACATTAGCCACATTTCATGTACTCAACAGCCACACACACCTTTGTATTTTTGCCAAAAACAACAACTAGGTAAGGGCTTTATTTCCTCTGGACTACTTGCAAACAGGTAAAACTAGGCAACTGGGACACCATTGTAAGCCACTGCAAAAGAACGTGGATGTGCTTTCTTTTTTTTTTTTTAACTGGGCAATTTTTATGGTTCATCAAAATCATTTTTAGCTCTTAGGTCATTAAACCATTACATTTCAATCAACAGCACCAATCTACATTGCTTAATGTATGTAAATAAACTAGTATATACAGTCTTTTATTTTAAATGTATCAAGGAGGTTTGCAGTGCACCAGAACTCTGTGGTTAACCTCTTGCAAAGTGATAATGACTGTGAATTTGTCTACTTTTATATTTTGATACTGATTATGTAAACACTCATGAAACAAGGCACAGACTGATTTTTAGAGATGAAATCAGTTATAATATTTTTCTAGCTGCAAACAGGGTTCTACTACGTCTCTATTTCTGAAACTTGGGGTTTTGGTTGTTTTTCTTTTTTAGTTTTATCTTGTATGTGAGCGGCTACAAAAAAAGAAATACATAATAAATCTTATAGCTTTTAGTTATTTCTTTTCTATAATTTCGAATAAACATAAATAACAAATATGTTTCCCACTTTATAGAAGAGGCATCAAGGGCAGAGCACGACATTATCCAGGTAAGATTAGATTTCAGATATTCCTCCTCTTATTCAGCGCTTAAAACACAGCATCAAAGTCTTTGATCACACTACAGCATCAATACCTTCAGTGTGAGTCTTTCTTTTCCTTCTTTCCTTCCTTCTTTTTTTTTTTTTTTTAAATCAAACTATCTAGGAGTATGCTCTTTGTGCTCTCTGCGCAGGTTTTCACAGACGGGTGGGAAGCAAAGAGCCACTGATGGCCAGCAGTCCTGGGCTGTGCAACACTTCTGTCCCATCAGCCTCTGAGATCACCCTTTCAACCCTGACCTTTTATGGGGAGACACTGAGGGTGGAGAGAGCAAGAGGTCCCATGGCCACTTTCCCTGCACGGCCTCATTTAATCTTTAGGAAAGGGTAGTAATAATTCAACTTTAAAACAACATTTCAATGCTGTTTAACAAGGCATTCTGGAAATCACTCATCTATCCAGCCATTCATCATTTAATAAGGTCACATCACGATCAAGACATTAAAGTTGGAAAGGTGAATAGGGTACAGCTCTTGCCCTAAAGAGGTTCACGGTCTATCATGATGCACCTAAGAAAAGAAGTCCAAAAAGCTACCTTGATAGAGGATGGAAACAGATATTAAAAACAGCCCACATACAGTGCAGAGGTAACCAGACGTGAGTGAAGAAGCCATCTTGGATGAGAGCCCAGATGAGCCTTCCAACAACTCCAGCCCCAGTCAGTATCTAACTGCAACTCGTGCACGATCCCAAGTGAGACTTTTCCAGCTGAGCCCAGTGAACCCAGAGCCATGAGAGAGAATAAATTGTTTGAAGACAAAGTTTGGCAGTGTCTTCAATAAGCAACCAATAATCAGGACTCATCACTTCTTTAGGGAAGTATTCTCTAGGTTAAAATTCCTTCTTTAGGTTTCCATGGCATCTCAACTTCTATAAGTTACACACATCACACTTGTAATTACTAGTTTCAATGTCAATATCCCCTCAGGCAGAAACTGTCTCTTTTGCTCACCCTTGGACTCCAGAACACAATTGCAGCTCAATAAATATTCCTTGAATAAATGAATGAATTTTTTTGAGTGGCTATCTTTAGAATCACTTGACATTGTTTTCTTTTACTCTTTTTTTCTTTGTTGTCAGTACTTCTGACTTACAGCCCTCTCTCCACAGCATGATTATCTCTGGCAACAAACAGTAGAGGCAGCTGCTGCTTCAACAGCAGTCCCCCCTCCAAAAATCACTCTTTAGTGTAATAAATGAATGAACAGACCAGTGTGAGAAATCCAGTCTTTGCCTGTATTTGCACAGTACAATTAAATGGCTAAAAGTAGTCACTGAGAGTAGCAGAGATTTATTCATGCCATGAATATTTTTCGAGGCAGCTACTGTGTTCTAGGCATTGGTGATACAAGAGTGAACAGATAAAAGTCCTGCCCTCACGGAACTTATATTCTAGTGGAGCACTTACTTTATGCCAGACACAGCTCTACATGCCTTCGCTATCCTGCCTCATGTGCTGAGGTATGGTGGGAAGGCTGAAGCAGCACCCCCGTGCCCTGTGTGGTCCCACCCACCCCACCCAAAATCCCAACCCTCTATGAAGTCTTTCCTGAGGAATCAATCCCTTTGGGTCTCTCCCTTCCTTGAATGTCTAAGGCAACACTATACAAGTCAACTTTGTAAACTCTTTTCCACCTCAGTTAGACTATGAGGGCATGTTCCATATCCACGTCTGGGTCACCCTACAAAGGCAGCAAGATCTTCCTCCTCTAACACGGCCTCCACATCACTTCTCTGAACCCTTCAGATTCTCCCCAAAGGAACAGGGGTCAGCAAACATGTTCTGTAAAGAGCCAGATAATAAACAGTTTAGGTTTTGTGGGTCACGCAGTCACTTCTCCAACATTCGACTCTACAGCTATAGTGGGGGAGGCAGCCACAGACAAACAACACAGGAGTGAGTGGGTATATCTGTGTTCTGACGAAACTTTCTTTACGAAAGAGGCAGGTAAACAAAATACGGTGCAACCATACAGTAGAATGTTATTCAGCCTTAAAAAGAAAGGAAATTCTGTCACATGCTACAACATGAATGAACCTTGAGGACATCGTGCTAAGTAAAATAAGCCAGTTACAAATAGACGAATGCTGCACGATTCGATATACGCGAGGTATCTAAAGTAGTCATGTTCACAGAAACAGAAAGTAGAATGGTAGTTACCGGGGGTGGGGACGGGGGGAAAGAGCAGCTGTTGAATTGGTATAGAGTTTCAGCTTTGCAAGATAAAGTTCTGGAGATGCGCTTGTTAGGGTGGTGATCAAAGCTCGAACCCAAGAATCCCATGAGCGCCTCAAAAGGTAACAGGATGGAGAATCAGTGTATTGCTACTTTCTAACGAGGAAATCTGCTGTCTGCATGCTCATCGGGCCAGGCTAATTACCAGGATGAATCCGACAGTCCTCCCACACAGCCGCAGAAGCAGATATGAGCAATAAGACCAGCCCGGCCCATACGGAGATGCCATGTTCTCCCAAGCTGTTTGGTAAAAGTGCCAACTTCCTCCCACTGGACTAAATGGCTTGTAATCAGAATTTAATGAGTGCCAAGAGGGTGTCTGGGGCCAGGCAATTTTAGAAGCAGCTGGACTATGGAGAAAAATGCAGTGCCAAGGACACCTAGGTTAAACTTTCTGCCAATCCTTTTCAAATCAAGGGCGATTTCAAGGATGGTCAGCACGTGTGGCTTTCCCATGTTCTTCACTTTGGTAAGGCTGAGGCTCACTGAGAATGGTCTAAGATTTACATATTGCGAAGGATCTACCCTACCACCAGAGGATCTCACCCTAGTGAGATGACATTTCTGGATCCTGAGGCTATAAGAGGTTATGATTTTTTGTGGTGCTTTTTGTCATAAGGACAAAGTAAGCATGGTGGTGAGGTACAGATAAGCCACAAGCAGCAGATAAGGAAATGGTGCCAATGCAGACCTTGTATGAAGAGCTCAGGGGTCTCTCAGAGGAGAAGGACAGCTGGAAACACAGGTGGAATCCCATCCATTTTCATAGGCCTGGAGGGAACATTCAATGGCTACATTATATACAAGTTTCAACAAATGAAAAGTTTATTGCCATGCAATACATAGAAAGTATAACATTTTAAAAAGTAATTTGTAGTCCTGGTTGGCGTGGCTCAGTGGATTGAGCGCTGGTGGGTGAACCAAAGGGCTGCTGGTTCGATTCCCAGTCAGGGCACATGCTTGTGTTGTGGGCCAGGTCCCCAGTAGGGGGCATTCGAGAGGCAATCACCATTGATGTTTCTCTCCCTTTCTTTCGGCCTCCCTTCCCCTCTCTAAAAATAAATAAATGAAATCTTTTTTTTAAAAAAAGTAATTTATACAGTGTTTTTTCCAGTTCTAAAAGTAGTAAGTACTCACAGAAACTCTGGAAAATGGTGACAAACATGTGGGGAAAAAATCAGTCTTGATCTTATAACTCAGGAAGAATAAATCAATAGTTGTGCTTTTGTCCAATATTTAACTGGAATTAGACTATTTATACAGCTTGGGCTCACTGTTGAAATGTATTTGGTTTTCCTTAAAAACCAAATGCTGGTAAATACCAACCTTGAAAAACATAAATAAATGTTTCAGAGTACGCTGTGCCACTTAAACCTTACAGCCTGGCACAAGACCCCACTCAGCTGAACCTCTCTTCTACAGCCATCCCCAGACCTCCTCATTACACACCCACAGTGTCCCGCAAAGTCCTGACCCTCCCTGACACTATGAACCGGCCCCCCTTTAAACAATTCCTCCCTCCATCAGAGGCACCTCACTCTCTTAGTTTTCCTCTCATTCTCAGACTCCATCTTCCTTCTTTCCTTACAGGTTCCTCATCGAATGGGGGCTCAGCCTGAGCTCTCTTCTCTGACTGCAGCTACACGTGCTTCTTGGGTCAATTTATCCACACGTGTGACTTCAATAATGCTTCTATGTTCACACCTCCCAAAGTTCCACCTTCAGCCTCAGTCTCAGGCCTGACCTCCGGTCCTACATTCCCAGCTACTCATAGGACATTTCTAACAGGCAAATCTCATGGAGAAATTAAGCTCAATTTTCCTGAAATCAGTCAGTTATTCATTCAATAAATATTTGCTGAGTGCTCTCTATGGTCTAGACACAGCTCTGGGCACCGGGGAGACAGGAGCAAATAAAATCTATCAATGAGGCCTTCACTGACCACAATATCCAACTCTAACCTGACGCTCTAGGGCTCTCACAATCTTGGCCTGGCTTGCCCATACAATTTCCCTCTTTTCTTCCACAAAGTACACTGTTTTCCTTCACACTGGAATGCTATTGTTCAAATCTCACGTTTTCTCTACTCCAAGACTTTGCTTACAGTTATCTCTGAGGTACCCTCGTGTGGGCACAATTATCCCCATTTTACAGATGGGAAAACTGAGGCTCAAAGATATATAACCCGCCTGCAGTCACGCACCTCCCTGACTGGATTTACATGAACTTGAGGACAGCAATTCTACCCTATTTCATTTGTATAACTCCCAGTGGGCCTAGAACTATGGCCCGTACACACTGAATGCTCAGGAAATACTTGTTGAATGAACAACTGCATAAAGAGTATGCTTGCAAAGCACTGGCACCTATAAATATAAATACCACTCTGGTTTTCTGGCAAAACTATGTGTGAATTCATTATACACTGGTCGAAGTAAAATTTGATACGCTTTCCAAAATATTAAGTTGACTTGAGCTTTTATATTTTTTCTGGGTAGAGAAATATTGTAGGCTATTGAAACCAGGTTTAAAAATAACATGGCAAAGGTCAGGTAGCAAAAGACCTTACTCAAGGCCTTTTATAGAAACAAAAGCACCTATGCAGCACTTGGGGATTATTTTGTGAGCGACTCCAAATCAGTAGCTTAGCTGGTCTCATTTTCTAGTGACTTCGAGCTCAAGCTCTAATACCAGCAAGGAGATGTTCCTTTGAAATACGCCCCTGGCAATCAATTTAAAGCATTTTTCAGTACATCTCCGTGCTTATTTATTGTTTTCCACTTGCAAAATCATTGAGACATTTGATGCCCCAAGATGTTTTCCCAGAAACCAAACTAAATATAAGCACGGCACTTCAAATCTCAGATTGCTTTGTTATTGAAGGCAGCAATGTTATTATGCCCCTAGGTCAACCACGGGATTGAAGAGTCAAGGGTTCTGATTGGGAAGCCCATTTCATAAAACCACCAGAGTTCCAATATGTCCTGCTTTTAGCAACAAGACAGACACAAACTTCAGTTGTGGAAATGTCTAAAAATGCAGACTCCATGTTTTCCATTGCCCTTTACCTCCATGGCAGAGAAGAATGATACAAAAACAAATCGAAGAGCCATTCAAATTATCTTCATCCTAGCAGAGATGAAGAAGGTGGAAATTTCCATCATAAAAACCACTGTTGGTTGAGTCAGCCTCCAGCTGCAACAGGGAATAACTGACCAATGTCTATGCAGGTGCCACCCGAGCAAAGCCAGATGGCTTGGGCTAAATGGGTGACAGACCGTAACAACAAAGGTAACGACCAGCCCTGAAGAGGTGCACTGAGGCCCAGATATGCGAGACACCCAGAAAGAGCTAGGGAAGTAGCTTTAAATGTAAAGATGTCATCAGCTTATATAACTATTTACAGTCTTCCACTTCAGGCTGAGTAATGGCCACTATGCTTCCAAAACCAATATAAGACCAAATTGCATCCAATTTTCTCACAAAACTCTTCAAATTCAGTTAACATGAGCAAAAATCACTTGGCTTTACTGAGAATAATAATCCACACATGCACGGCTTAGAGTATAGTTTACAAAGTGCTTGCTAATCTTCTTGATAAATACATGTAGTAATCTCATAGAGGTGAATAAAGTAGCAGGACATTTTAAAGATGATGAAAGAGAGACCAAGATGACTCAGCTGTTATCAGCAGAAGTTCCCATGGGAAAGAGAAAAAAAGTTCCCAGAACCCCTGTCTAATTACCAAGTCTTGTGAGCCACCCCAGTTCAATTACCTTTTAAATCACTTTAAATTGCTCAGGGGCCTGGTGTTAGAAAGACCATAAACAGGGGTAAGGCTGAGCCCAACCCACGAGCTGCCCAGTTTTGAGTTTATTCAAAGGGAGAGAGGTGTAGTAATGGGAAGAACACAAATTCCTGACACCAGGAAAGGATGCATGTCCTAGCACTGCCTTCCAGGCTGAATACTTCCGGCAAGTCGGGCTAACTCGGGGTTTCTGGGCCCTCCTATCTGCAAAACGGAAGTCCTGCCAATGCCTGCCCCCTCTACCTTACAGAGCTGTAAAGCACAAATGTGGATAATGTGTGTAAAAGTTCTTTGTAAAAAATCTAAAACAATTACTATTCCTATTAGAAGCTAGCTAATTCCTAACCACACAACCATTTATACTCAACAAGCATTTATGAGAGGATGGCTCAAGTACCCAAAGGCTATGTTAGATGCTAGGGACACAAAACAGAGCTCCTGTCCTCAAAGAGCAAGTTAGCTCACAGGGAAACAACACAAAACCAAGTGTCAAAAGGTGCCTTAACAGAAGTAAACAAAGGGTGTTATGGGACATAAACAAGGAATCATAACTAATCGAGGGACAAAACAGGGTCTTAAGTGACAGAACACAATTAAATGACACAACAATATGTATACACACAGAGGTGACTTCTGTTAAAAGAAATCAATGACAAAGGATACAAGCATACAAACAAAACCAATCATACCTGCTTTGAAAATGATACTTCTATCATGAAGCTGTCAATGTACAGCAACAGCTTCAGTGGTCCCACCAAAGAGTGAGCCTGAAGTGTACTAACAGCTGCACACATGGAAGGCAGAGTGCAAAGGGCCTCTTCACAAGCTGTCCAAGTCTTTCTGACCCACAGAAACACCTGGTCAACAGAAGGCCTTCGCTAGGTAGCTGGGAAGTTTTGTAAAATGAATAATTGCCTCACTTCCTGTTGACTTCAATTCCTTAGGTCACTGCAGCTGATTAACAGAAGGGAGACTACTCACAACTTTAACCTTCAAAACCATAACCAGCTTACAGGGTAGCACATATTTACAATACCGCTTCCTATGGGTATTTAAGGTGAATGTACATGAGAGGTAATTAGCTGATTTTTTTTTTTTCTTTCTCTGCCACACTTGAATTTGCTTTAAAAAAAAAAAAGGGAGCCTGGGTCTTTGCTAAATGGCACCTGGAGAGAAACAACCCATGAGAAGATCGAAAGGTGACTCACTTCTTATTTGAAAGGACAGGCCTCCACAGTGGTGATGGGCTGCATCCATGACCCCTCCCTTCCTTTTGGACTCATCTGCAACAACGATGTTGACTACAAAGCAGCCTCTTAGCAATACTGTCCAAAAGCAAGCAAGGCTGGCAAAGGCAGACAAAATACTGTCTTTGACCCCTGAAGATAAGGACAAGGTAAGGCAAAATAGCAGGATGAGTCTTTGTTATTTTACTATGTACAACATGAAGGCCAGAAAACCTCTGCCAATCATACAGGACACAGGGGAAGTTTACAAAGTATGAAGAAGAAGAACAGTAGGAACTATATTTTTGTCTCAAACCTGGATCTAAATTTCTTTTATTATGGACTATTATTAGTATGGAATGAATTTTTACAAAACAATCCTGCAGCGTATAAGCATTCCGGAGTTGAGTTCTAGAACTCTGATTGGCCCATATTTCTTTGTTTTGATCTGACATTAGAATGACGGGCATATGACAGTTGGGACTCAAAGAGTTGTCCAGCATCACAGACTACTGTGGTCCTAAACTCTAAAAATGCCCTGCAGAGGACTCCTTCAATGTGGACAGAAGCATGTTAAATACGGAATGATGTACTTAATAAAATATTTTAAACAATAAAGATAGTTCTTATAATTCCTAAACCAAGAACAAGATTAAAGAGTCATAGCTAATATTTATGGAGTACTTACTAAAGGGCAGTCATTATGTTAAGCCCCTTAGCTGCATTACACTGTTAAATCCTCACAACAACACTATCACAGAGCTGCTATTATCATTACCAGCTTACACTAAGGAAATTGAGATTTAAGAAATAAAGTACCTTGTCCAGGGTAATATGGCCACTAAGTAAGTAGAAATGACTCTAAAATGCATATACAGTCAGTCCTATGTGAAAATTCATAGTAAATTAATTGCTTTCAGATAACACAGCTAAAATTTTACACATATGATGCTCCGAATTTTAGTGTGAAACACGAGCAACTTGAATATTTATTTTTAAATCTTTGTGTTTGTTAATCCTACAACTCAGAAAGTTAATTGCTAAATATCATCTTTATGTCCAGGGAAAAAGTTTATACTTATATAATTTACAAAAAAAAAATCAACTCTGTGACACTTCTGTGTCATTGTAAGTTCTCCGGGGGAATGGTGGATGAGAGGTCCCTGAAGAAACAGAACAAAAGGCTGCTCTCTAACTAAACAGCTAAGCTCAATTCTCTTAGTGACCTTGGACACAATACTTGGAATGCCTGCAAGCGTGTAACTGTGACTTCATTTAGGCCAAACAAGTGCTTTTGCAAATGTTTACATAGTCCTAATTGCCCAAACCTTCTACTAATGTTTCCCTAAGACATCATTTTTCATTTAGCCAATAAATAGAAACACTTGTAAAAATGTTTGCTTTTAAAAAACCTGGAAATAAGTGTTTGTGTCAAAAGAATTAAAAGAAATTGTTTTAAATTAGATGTGACTATAGATAATTCAAACACATTTTAACCATTAAGGCATGTCCAAATAAATTGACTCCTTCTAAAGCCAATTTAACTTTTTTGGGGGGGAGGGGGGAGATGATGGGGGACAAATATCAATGTATAAACAAAATAAAAATTTGATCCACAACTTTCAGTCTTATTTCTTAAATGTACTAAAAGACAATATGCCCAAGGTTTCATATGACTATATTACAATGAAAATATAGACATTATATCTAACCTTTCAGTGAAGGGCAATTACTTTGGGATGAGAAGATCTAGAATTAGAACAGCTGAGTCTCAGCCTTCCGTGCACTACTACCAGATGTAGAATTCTGAGCAAGTCATTGTAACCTGAATTTCAGATGTAGGTTAAATAAGGATACCTGCCCTGCCTTCCCCAAAGGTTGTTTGGAGTGTAAATCAAATGATAGGACGCAGTGCTCTGTGAACTCCAAAGCAGGATACGGGACGGTAGTAGGGGTGTCTGTATGGTACCAGGGAAAAGGTCACCACATTCTCTTTCATCTCCTCCCATTACAAACTAACAAACTGGGGAAGTAGTGGTGACGGCAATTAGTGTAGGAAGCTCCAGGATAAGGTCTGAATTTACAAGGCTCCCCCTTGCGCTCCTCGAAGCAGTGTGAGTCGCTATGCATCCATCGGCTCTCCTGGTGGTCCTGGAGTGAAGGGCTTCCACAGTGCAAGATGCAGGAGGATTCAAAGGAGTATTGCTTCTCAAAGAAGAAAAAATAAGCATGTAAAACCCTCCCTTGCTCCCCAAGTTCTTCTACAGCCAGGATACTTCTCCCTCCTCTCTTTTTCTTCCCAGTTTCTTGAAAGTTGTTCTTTCTACTTTCCGACTCCCTCTCTCACCGCCCATTCGTCTCCCCCAGAAGCAATGTGGTTCCACCCCAGCCGAGGCTGCGCAGGCAGAGGTCACCAACAATTTCCTTGTTGCTAAACCAGGGACTTTCCACCCCCCACCTGACTGACCACTCAGCAGTGCCTGACCTCTAAACACCCACTCTTTGCACTGTTCTCATGAATTCACGGGCACAGTCTCTTAGGTATTTCTCCTTTATCTCAGGGTGCTCCTTTCAGTCCCCTCTAGGGGCTCACCTTCCTCTGTCCATATCATAAATGAAGGTATTTCTCCATTTCTCCCATAGCCTTTTTAAGAAGTTCCTCTTCTGCCTGTGATCTTCTCCATTCCTGTGGCTTCAGCTACAATCCACGTGGTAGATGAGGAACAGACTGTTATTCTGGGCTCTAGGTTCACATATGCAACCGCCTTCAGTTGTCCCCTAACTCCTAACACGCACAAAACCAAACTCCTCCTCCCACCCACAACCTGCCCCTCCCCCTGCCATTCTCCTTACAGTGAAGGATGTCATCATCCACTCCAGAAAGATGAACAGCACCCTTGACCCTCCTGGCTCCCTCTCCCACAGTCACTCCAAACCAGCAAGTCACAATGATTCTGCCTCTACAAGATCTGCCAAATCTATCCATTTCTTTCCTTCGTTATTGCCTTAGTCCAGTCACCAGCATCCAGTCGTCTGCCCGTCAGTTCTGCCCTGCACGAATCCATCTGCCACGCTGCAGCGGAGTGGGCTTTCTAGAATTAAAACCCTGTTATCTTCTGGGTAAACCATCCCCTCCTTAACACTGCCTATAAGAGCTCATGGTCACCTACTTTCCTGGGCTTATCTCTTTAACCTCCCTGCCCACATCCCATCCTACAACACACAGGCGCCCAACTCGGCTAATTTCAATTCGGTCTTTGTGTCTTTGCTGAGGTATCACTTCTTCTCTGACCTCCCACATCCATTTTGGACATTCCTTTTATATGTTCCTATAGCACCCTGATTTCCTCAATTATAACACCTCTCACTCTGTGTAAAATGGCCCAGTTACTTGTCTGTCTCCCCCACTAGACCACAAGCTTCACAAAGGCAAGGGTGGGCCTATTTGGTTCAAGGTTGTGTTCCTAGCTCCAAGTGCAAGGGCTCTGTGCCACGGCAGCAAACAAGTGCTCGGTTCTTACTTGTTCAATCAGTGAATCAATGAATCCTTAAGGGTGGAAGAGAAATTGTTCTGGAAAAGTTAAAATGCTGATAAAAACGGATCAAGGACACATGGGAGGAGATCACTTAGCTCATTTCCTGGAACATACAAACTGCTGATTACATTTCTGACATTTTCTAACCTATAATACATGTTCCCTGTTCTGTGACTGAAAATCTATATTTATAATCACATCTACAGACCACAAGGTGAAGTGGATATTTAGCAAATTCCAAGTTAGATAAATATCCAAAAGTAAACTAGATAAGGCAGAACAGGGCAGCTTTAGTTTGTACTGAATTATAAATTGGTCACACTAATCAAGATAACTGAACAAATAAATCTCTACCACACTCATAAATGTGGCATATAACCAGGGAATCCAGTTTGAAACACATAACTCAAATTAACAGTTCATGAGTATTTGAAAAACAAACAAAATGTTAATGAAAATAGCAAGCCTGACATCTCAACGCAATAGCCTCTATATTTTGACTTTGGTTTCTGCTTGTAACTCATGTTGCCATCAAGATTAATTATACTCATGGACCAAATAAAGTTCTTACCTTGTTGTCAGTATGAAGGTGAATTATGTGGGCTTTTTATTGTCTGTCTGGTCATATCTATAGTAGCCAATGAAATAGAGCAAACATGATGCATGGAATTTACTGCTAGTGGTCATTTTTATCACATTCTCACTCAGCACTCTGTCCTCTGAATTATTTAGCTCCAAGCTTAAGAACCAAATACAAAATCCACTCTAAAAAAAAAAAAGAAAGAAATTCCTTGCTAGATATCCCTCCAAATGGTTTCTTTTAAGGGGTTAACATTCCTCGTGGAGAATAATTGGCACTTGGCTAGCAGCCAATGGGGCAACACACTTTCTGTACTTTTCTATACGTGTGAGAGGTTAAGGTAAAGTGAAAACAGGAAAGGGAGCCAGTGGGAAAAATGAAGAAGGAGTAGCTGGGGCCTGGTGGTCCTGGAAACTGTCTAGAGGCGGAGTATCATAAAAAATCTGCCCAGGGTTTCCATTAAAATCAGGTCTTCTAAAGCCAGGAATTGAAGTAGCACCCATTTACCTGCCGGCTTCTCAATATGTGAATGTATGACTTGACTTCAAGTACTAGGCTACACATATGATTAAACAGGAATAGAGTACATCACATATCCGATAAAATACTAGCTTTGGATGTTAAAAAATGCAGATGTTTCTGGCATAGGTCTAGCTTGGTTTTCCTAATCATAACATGCAGGGGTGTTTTTGGTTTGTTTGTTTGTTTGTTTGTTTGCAAATAGTTACATTTCCATCATAGTTCTTTATTTTCCACTTGTATAGGTAACCAAGGTCCATAGCGCTAAGTCTAAGATCCATTAATATGAAAAAACAAAGACTTTTAATTCAAATTCAACCATGCACCTTCTTTTCCTATTATTTCACTATGATAGCTGGTGATTTTTCCACCACAAAGCTTTCACTGATTACCCTGTTGAGAAATAAGTGATCTGACTTAATTTTCAACCTTTTCAACAATATTTATCAGGTCTGTCCAGAAAAAGTCCAGCCATTGTTAATATAATGGTAACAGTTTGTGTGACATGGATATAACCTGGCAGCCAAGGAAAGTCGACTAGAACGAGCATGCATGAACAATGACTTCACTGTACCCGTCTGTGGGGGTGGTAGACACCACTGAGTGAGCATGTGTGCTGTGTGGCCATCACATTCAAAATGACTGAGCTAATAGAGCAACAAATCTGCACCAAATGTTGCGTTAAGCTTGAGCATTCCTCCGCGGAAACTATTCAGATGATTCAGAAGGCCGCAGCTATGGGCAACTGGTGACGGGCAGCTCCGTCCCAACAACACGCCTGCTCACGCATCATGTCTCATGAAGAGTTTTTTGGTGAAACATCAAATCACCCAGGTGACTCAGCCCCACTATAGCCCAGATTTGGCGCCCTGCAACTTCTGGCTTTTCCCAAAACTAAAATCATCTTCGAAAGGGAAGAAATTTCAGACTATCAATGACATTCAGGAAAATACAAGTGGGTAGCTGATGGTAACTGGGAGAACTGTGCGAGGTCTCAAGGTGCCTACTTTGAAGGGGACTGAGGTATCATTGTCCCATGTACAATGATTCTTGTATTTTCTTCAACAAATTTCTCTATTTTTCATATTATATAGCTGGATCCTTCTGGGCAGACCTCATATCATTTCTTACCTCACAGTTTTCCTTAAAAAAATCACTTTCTGTCACATATTTAAGTTACTTAATGAATTTTTATTTTCTCCATGATTTGACCGGACAATGTTTTATATTCATTCTATTCCCCACAGCACAGAGGTTTTAACAGCTTTCAAAATAATGTTAATGGGCAATGGTGACTATAAACAACTGCTACATGTTCACTGTTCAACATTTTAAGAACACACAAAAGTATGAAAGAGAAAATAAGCAAACAATGCCTATTCGCCTTTCAGTGGGACAAAGCACTGCCACACTCCAGCCCCGCTGGCCCCTTCGCTCCACAGACAGATCTATGATTGTTAAACGCAGTTGAACGCATACTGTAAATACAGTTCCCTACCCTATTTGTCCCCCATTCAACGATGACTGATAAGCACCTTTCCATAGTTAAAATTCTTCATAAATATCCTTTTGAATGTCTTTATAACACCACATCTTTTGATAATACCATAATTTATTTTAAACTGTTCCCCTGATGTTGGGCATTTCGACCATTGCCAATATCTGACTTTTCTAACCGAAACCATTTAAAACATCTGTGAACATTAATTTTTTTACTATTTCTCATAAGTTCCTCTGAATAGGTTGCTAGAAGTGGAAATACTGGATCAAGAGGCAGGAGCATTAGTGAGGTTTTTTCATACAGTAAGCCAATGAGCTTTCCAGAAAGGTCATAGCATTTGCACACCCCTCACAGCATCTGAGATTGTCTGTACACTTACTAAAGTGGAGAGTTATAATTTTAAAAAAATCTATGTAAATTTGAAATCTGGAAAAATGTACCTTGCTTTTGGTACATATAGTGTGTCAATTCCATTTCTTTGATTAACGGTAAAGAAACGCATTTTCATGTGTCTATTAGTCACTTCATTTCCTCCTCTAGATAGTCTATTCCTATCTTTTGCTCCCTTTCCTATTGCTATGTAACACATTTCCATAAACTTAGTAGCTTAAAAAAAATACCCATTTTGTATTTCATAACTCTGAAGGGTGGGCTTGGCTGCCTTCTCTTCTCAGGGTCTCTTTCACAAGGCTGAAATCAAGGTGTTGGTCAAGAGAGGCTCTCAACGCCAGGCTCCACAGCAGAATCCAGTTCTAAGCTCATTCGGTTTGTCGGCAGACTCCCATCACCTGTGGCCGTAGGTCTGAGGCTCCAGTTTCCATGCCGGGCCACCCTCAGCAACTTCAGGCCTCCTGCATTTCTCAAGGTAGCCCCTGTCCCTTCTCAAGTGTCCTCTCCATCTTCAAAACAGCAACGGCATGTTCAGTCCTTCTCAGGTTTCAAATCTCTCTGATTTGCCCAGCCAAAGAAAGTGCTTCATATTTATGGGCTCCTGTCATTACATTAGGCCAACCCAGATAATTTCCCTGTCCTAAATTTAACTGTGCCACATAATACACAAATCAAGGGATATTACACCATACTATAGGTTCCAGGGATTAGGGCATGCAATCTTGGCATAGGGGCATTTTTAGAATTGTACCTGCCACAGACTTGTAGGTATTATTATTTTTAAATAATTTGTTTGTGCTCTTTATGATGTCCTAATTGCATGAATCTACCAAATAAATGAATCTTACTGATGACTGCCAGTTGCATTTTTCACAATGGCAAAGACAACTGTGGATGGGGCTGCTGTGTGCTAGTAAAGTTTCTTAATACATAACTTTACTAATATGGTACTTTTTAAAATTTTTAAATTGTGGGAAAATTTTATAATACACATTCTATAAAATTTGCTGTCTTAACCATTTTGGAGTGTATAGTTCAGTACCTTTAAGTATATTCACACTGTTGTGTGACCAGTCTCTAGAACTCTTCATTCTGCAAAACTGAAACTCTATACTCATTTAACAACTCTCCATTTTGCTCCTCCCCACAGCCCCTGGCAACCACCATCTTACTTTCAACACTGGTATATTTTTACTTAATGTATATATTAACAATCATGCATACAGCAATTACTACATGCACTAAGCACTTTAAAAATATTAACACAGTTAATCCTCATAACAATCAGTACCGTTATTATCCTTATTCTACAGATTAAGAAACATACTAAGTAAACTATCCAATGTTACAAAATAGGAAGTGGCCAAGAAACAATTCAACCCAGTATGGCTTTATAGGTCTTGCTATGAACCATTACATTGTGAAAATATTCATTGTAAAGACAAACTCATCAGGCATTTATAGTATTTCCTTAATGTACGCAATTTGAAAATACTTGTGCAATTTAACTTAATATTCTTCTACTAACTAAAATTTAGATTATGTGACCAAGGTGCCACAGGTCTATTGACCTTTTAGCCCAATTATGGTTAAGGCATTTGAACTTAATGAAACAAAAGCTACCTTGTATTTATTTTAGGTACTCCAATTATAACTTACATGTGGTATTTTATAATGAAATACCTTATGAATTAATACAAATCACAATTCACTGTGACTACTGAAATTAAAATATTACAGAAAAAACCCAGATGTTTCTCTTTTCCAAGGAGGAAAAAAGAAAAGAAGGGGAAACGACTTCCAAATAAGTTTACAACAGAGCATAGCTCAATCTTAGTTTAATCTGGGAAATTCAAATATGTCCTGCTCTACAACCTACAAATCTAGATCAGTCTTAATTTGTCATTCATTTGTATACCTCAGGAGCAACTTACTTCATTTGAGGAATGAGTCTGAAATTTCCTTATCCTGATTTTTTTAGCTTAGTAATTCTCTGATAGAAGACCAAATCATGCTTGTCATCGGTTACATAGAGTCATTTGCTGTACATTACAAATAAGCAGAGTCAACAGAAGGAACAATAGCTGTTTCTCTGGGAGCCCCAGATTGATGTGAGTTCAAAGCTCTGCTGAGGTTTGGTGTCTTGGACCCAGGCGAGGAAGAGGGGAGGGGCTTGGGGGGTACTAAAAACAATGCACAGAAAGAACACTGCTTTCTCCTTACATACCTAATTCATAAAAATCAGCAGACAAGGCATCATGTAATTTCCCCCTCACCCATTATCCACTGCATTGTAGTGCAGTCTTTAGAATGAAATAAAAACGGAGCGCGGAAGAAACAGCAAAATCACCGCCACCCCAGAGCGCTTCTTCGATATTTACAATCCTGTAATCCCCACACCCTTCCCCCAATGGTCAGCCAGGCAGCGCAGAAGCAGGGAGATGCTCACCTGGCCCCTGGCTGCTTCTTCCCTTCACCTGCTGGGCCTGCAGTCTACTCCTGGCTGGGACTGGGCTTCAAGAACCCGCCCGACTCACGATGACAGCCGGTCTGGCCGCTGACCATCCCCGCCCGGCTCCCTGTTTACAAGCGCTTCTCACGGTCCCACTCTCAAACACTTCCCCCCAGCAGGCCGGGAAGCGAGACCCGCACACACAAGGTTCCAGGACGCGAAGACAAGTCTTCCCTGCCCGAGGACCAACCTGGCAAGCAGGGCCGCCCAGCTGCACAAGCCAGGCCTCCTACCTCATTGTTTTCTTACACAGTTTTCACTACACGTATTTTGAAAACAATGGCGTGTGCCGCCCAGTCTCCTCATTGCTCCTCCCAACGCCTAAATGACGTTTGCAATTGGAAAATTTCACTTGAAACATAACCAGGGCCCGGACCTGTTTTTTAGCAGCTCCCTTGTCTAAGAGAATTACACAGATAAACTTTCTGAAAATAGGTCTGTTAAAACCTGGAGATTGCTTCTCCTTTCAGGTTTGGAGTTGCAATGAAAATGAATTTTCACTACCCATTCATGTTGCAACCAGCAGATGATTTTGAGGGGTGGTCTTCAACCCTCATTCAGATTCTCAGCAAAACAGAAACACTGGTAAGTGACCTGGGTGCTCCTTAGTGAAAGACCACTGTCCCCCACCCACAGTGAGTTTGCCCACCTCACAAGAGAATATAGTGATCTTTCTGGAAGAACTTATTTGAAGTCACTTGCCTTTTTCAACAATATAGCACATTTCTAGCCATTTTCTCAATTTATAATTACACTTTTATTTATCTATTTTCTTGGCTTTTCCACCTTCACTCCAGCCTTAGCTATTGTATAAGCTCCGTGAGGGCAGGAACTATTTCTGTTTCACACACCACCACATAAGAGACACAAAGCACAATGCCTAATCTACATACGTTGAATGAATGAATGAAGAAATGAATGCAAAAAGAAATTGTCAAAGGAGGCCAGAGAAAGCAGTTATAGGAATTGAAAAATCTGATTTCCTCTCCCCCTTAAAGATTAATAAGAAAACCATTAACCATTGAATTTTTGAAAAAATATCTTCTTTGGTTGATGTTTTAAAGTTTAAATACATTTAAAACAAAAACCGACACTGCAATTTGAGATGATTTTCTTGTTCCCTAAGCAGAGTGCCCTCTTTTGCCTCAGGACTTTTTGGTTCATGTGACTTTCTCTGATGAGAGCTCTCACCCCTTGTCTATGCCTTTAACCTGACCAACTTTTCATTGTTCTTTAAGAAACAAGTGACATCGCACTTCCCCTGGGAACTCCTGACAGGGGAACCTACTCCTTTTATGCATGCCCAGAGGAACTCACATATTCCCCTCTAAATGCACTCATTGCATTGTACCAAGTTCATCTATATGCTCGTCAGCCTTCCTAGACTAGTGATTCTCAAATGTCAGCATGTAAAACCATCTTCTAGAATGGTGCTTCTCCAATTTAATGCTTAGGGATCCTGTTAAAATGCAGATTATAATTCAAGAGGTCTGTGACGGGACCTCTGCACCTCTAATGAGCTAGAGGTCATACCACATTTTGAGTACCAAGGCCCTTGGATACTTATTAAAAATGCAAATTCCTGGGTCATTACATTACACATCACAGATTTTTATGCTGTAGGTCTACAATGGATAAGGTGTTGAATTCTGTGACTTGAACAGGGGCCTTAAAGTTCTTCCAGGATAGGTGATGTTAAACTAAAAATTTTGAGACCCAAAGTTGCACTGAAAAAAAAAAAAGGTTCATTGAGCCATATGCTAGCCAGATCCTGGGGACATGCAGCCTAAGCCATCAGCAACTGGGCTACCTACAGAAGACAACATCTTCACCATCTGGGCATTGATAGGGCTCCTTTATACAATGAGTTTGGGGAAGAAAGATGTAAGTTGTTTTGAAAGAATTAATAGCAGCTATACGTTAGGTGGATAGAAAGTGAAGCAGGAAAAGTTCTGGGATAAGTGAATAGTCCCTGAAGAAGAAGTGCTT
This sequence comes from Mormoops blainvillei, assembly GCA_004026545.1. Lineage (NCBI taxonomy): Eukaryota > Metazoa > Chordata > Mammalia > Chiroptera > Mormoopidae > Mormoops > Mormoops blainvillei. The sequence continues at coordinate 2,992 of PVJD01003946.1, read as the reverse complement.
GCTTCTGGATTGGTGGTGGGCAATGCTCTGGAAAGTTCTTGCATAAACAGCGTAAAGTGGCATTTGGTGGTGGGTTATTTTTTCTAAGTGATTTGCTGAGATAGTTACCTGGAAGTTAATTCAAAGTTTTAAGAATGCAGGTAGAGTTTTAATTTCAGCCCCAAGCTACTAACTGTCTCTTCCTTGTCTCCTTGTCTCTTCCTCCCACCTCATCTCAGAATTTTTTTCTTTGGGAAAAACAATACCAGTCTGTGAAGTCTGAGGGCAGGGCTAACACTTGGACATTTTTCCCCACCACGTATTAAGCACAGGGTATGGCACATAAAGTGCATTAAAAAGCCATATTTGCAAATGACTGAATTTACTCACTATCACTAATAAAGATCTCCAGCACAAAACCAAGGGCATGCTACCAGAAAAGGGATAAAAAGTAAAGACTGAGAACAATCTCAGCTGGGCAGCTGTGAGCTCATAGGCCTCTATTTGGTCAGAAGGAGACCTTTTGCTCCTCTAAATTTAAAATATTTAAGTTCATGTCTCCATTCAAAAGGCTATCTACTAACAGCAGCCCTTCCATTTGTTTTTTAACACACCTCATTTTGTAGAGTAGTTTTCGGTTCACAGCAAAACTGAATGGAAAGCACAGAGTTCTCATTTACTCCCTTCCCCCAAACATGCACAGCTTCCCCCCGCTATCAACACCCTGTACCAGGGTGGTATGTTTGTTACAGATGATGGACTTACACTGACACATCGTTATCACCCCAAATCCATAGGGCCACCTATTTATGTGCACCTCTTAGACCTCACAGTTGAAACGAGCAACTGAATCCCTGTTTGCTAAAGGTAGTTTGAGTTGTTTTCTGTTACTTGCAGCTGAAGGCATCGTGACAGCTCTCCAGACTTATATCCAGAATACCCCTTTCCTCCCACCCTAGTGTTCGGGTTCAAATTCTTACCACTCCTAGGTGCTCTTCCTTTCTCATTATCCTGCTTCAGGCTCCTCCATTATATCTCCTTCTGCGCCCCCCGAAGGGCAGGGCCCTTGTCTTACTCATCTTTGTATTTTCCACAACACTTGTCATGGTTCCTAGTAAATGACCTCAGTAAATGGGCATTACAACAAAATGAAACACCAAATGACATATAAGACGGTTTCATTAATTTTTTTTTTCTTTTTAACCTTCATTTACTAAAGCAATGGTCAAGCCAGGATTCAATAAAGCAATGCCGTCTTCCAAGAAATAAAAATCTCATCAAAAAATGTTTTAAACTTAATCAGAAAAATGTTGGTGCTATTTAGAGTTTAACATTTACAAGCCAAGTATATCTCACTTCATCTCCCCAAATATGCCCAAGAAAATATGATTCAGCTATTCATTGAGAGCAATATAATATAATTTGTTTGTCTCTTTGGGTAAATTAAAAGCATTTGAGATGGAAAATGCCAAAGTCATAAGTGGAGTCACTTGAAATAACAAAAGAGCTTGCTGTTCAGCTTGTAGGCACCCACAAGGCCATACCCATTGTTAAAATATTAAAATAGTTCATTACAGTTTGGTAACTAGCTTCTGATCTAAGCTTCCTAAGTGTCTTAGCTCTCTTCCAAAGGAATCCCTACCCCACCCATCCTAATATCCAGCACCCAAAGGATTAATATTTGACCCTACTTCGCTGGAAGGGTACCTGTAGGATGCTGCTCTTTCATTAGTATTCTTTATGATTAACTGATACGCCATACATGCTTTTAAGTCTTTTGACTACCACTCTTACATCAAGTGAAAAGCCTCTAGCGAAGCAAAATATTCAATGATTTCCCACCCTACCATCACATACTATGTCTTTTTTAACCAGGAAGATCAGTAATAAGTGACAGAATCTTGCAGAAAAACTTATTTAATTGGGTGATCTGACTGCGGTGCATCTCAGTCACTCAACAAGCATGTGCTACAGGAACTGGTTGTCCTCTAGGTATGGAGTTGGTGGCTTGTATGTTGGTTAGTACTAACAGAGGCCTCCATTAAGGGCATGCCTATCAAGAAAATGCCCAGAAAGTTAAAACCTTACACAAACGAAAGCGTCTCAGCCTCGATGTGGGAGGGAAATGCTTTGTATGTTATATTCTCAATGTCTTTCTGGGAAAACTCTTAGCATTCCTGATAAAATTCCTCAGCAAGCTGCAAAGTTTAGGTAGACTTTAATCACATTAAGAGTTGTTGCAGCGTGCGTTCCTGGGGAAGCAGACCTTCAGAGAGAGTTCAGCATGCACGGAGAGCCTTTGGGATCAGCACATGTGTGTGGGGGGGGGGGATGAGAGCAGAGCTGGGTAAAGGGAGCAACAAGAAGCTCCACCAACACTATGTTAAGAAACAAAGTTCAACTGAGTAAGTTTTAAAGATTTTTTTGGCTGTAGCCAGCAATTCATGAATTGGGCAGCATCTCATCCAGCAGATAGAAAGGAGCTCTGAGGAACTGTACAATGTGAAAGTCTTTGATAGGCAGAAAGGATCAGGGACAAGGAACTTACATTAGCAAAAAGCAGATTGGCTGCAGCAAGTCACTTCCCTTTAGTGGGGGCAGGGGTCTATCAGGCAGATTATGTCACTAGTGCTCACTGGGTAACTCCTGATTGACTCCAGCACTTAATCAGTTCTCAGGCCACGTGCAAATTACTCTACTTCTTTGTGCCTCAGTTTCCCCATAGGTAAAATGGGGACGATGATGATAATAATATTATAATACTAATGATATTATCTACCTCAAAGTGTTGTTGGAATGTTATTGCAAAGAGCTAAAATGTAGTGAAGATACTACATTGTAGAGTTGTGTGCGTGTGTTTATCTATACTTATCTATATATGTGTGTATATATATTGATATAGGTATTATAAGTATACGTGAGTATATATCACTCCTATACCCATACTTACATACATATATACAAGTATATCTATATTTACAACATATGAAAATATATATATATATATATATAT